>CAUYQV010065162.1:0-27022 GCA_963574575.1 Galagoides demidoff | reverse complement strand
CTCTTCCCAGCTTCTAGTGATTTGCAGTCTTTAGTATTCCTTTATTTAGAGCTGGGTAACTTCAATCTTTGCCTTCCTTGTCACATGGAGTTCTTCCTATTTGTCTCTATATCTTCACTGTCTTCCTACAAAAAGACCAGTCATTTTGGATTAGGGCCATGCCTTATTAATTAGCTCATCTTAACTAATTAAATTCACTATAAATATGCTATTTTTTTAATGTTATGTTGTGAGTTACTGGGAGTTAGCACTTCAACATATGCTTTTTTTTTTTTTTCAGAAGGGACACAAATGAACTCCTAACAGTTTTGATGACTACTGTGTTGTGCTCTTAGAAAAGAACATAGTGAACTTTCCATCCTGGAATCTATACTTGCCATATTAATCAAGGAATAAGTGAAACCAAAGGCTGAAAGCTATTGCAACATAACAGACTTAATGTAGTACAGCTTTAATAAGCAGCATTATTTCAGAAAGAGTTACTGTCACCTGCTGGCTTAAGGACCTGCCTTATTCAGGTAGAAGTAGTGTAATTTTCTCATACAAAAGGAATCTGAATGTAACGATTTAAGGTTTGATCCACAGACTGTTGCTACAAATATCGGTTCTGCTGAGTAGGAAATTCTTCATTATGAAATATTTTTTCTACTACTTTGCTCCTTTTAGGACTTAGATGAAATTCATTTTTAAGATTTCAATTATGTGGTTATATAAAATTATAGAAAATTAAATAGTTGAGAATTAAAACTATTAAGTCAATATTTGTTTTCTTTAACCCTTCACCACTCCATTTCTGGTTTTTCAACTTCTCATTTCTGAAGATGTTATTTGTCACAGTTATTCTGTAGTCATTTAAACAAAGCTAAATTTTACCTTTTTCACAAGAGTATAATTATACAATAAAAATAAGAATTCTCCCTGTAAATGTTCTCCATGTTCTTTGTGAGATATGTTCCCAGGTTTTTCATTTTCTTTGAAGCTACTATGAAGAGTACTATGTCTTTGATTCAAAACCCTGACAAAAGAAATAGTAGAAGATACTAACAAATGGGAGAACATATTATGTTCTTTGTCACTAACATTGTTAAAATGCCCTTACTACCCAAAGCAATCTACAGATGTAATACAATCCCCAGCAAAGTACCAAGTTGATACTTCGAAGAAATTGAAAAAAATAGTATTGCGTTTCATGTGGAATCCAAATGGCTACAAATAGCCAATGCAATTCTAAACAACAAAAACAAGTCTGGTGATAATCATGTTACCAGACTTGAGGTTATACTACAAGTCTACAGCAATCAAAACAGCATGGTATTGGCACAAATATAGAGATAGAGTTCTATGGAGTACAATAGAGAACCAAGAGATGAACCCAATCTTATATCCACATCTGATCTTCAATAAACCAAACAAAAGCACGCACTCAGGGAAAGAATCTCTATTTAATAACTGGTGCTGAGATAACTGGTTAGGCACATGTACAAGACAAAGAGGACCTGTATCTCTCACCATTTACAAAAATTAACTCTCACTGGGTAAATAATTTAAGACATGATACATAAAAATTGTAGGAAAAGGTGTAGGGAAGAATTAAGAACAATGGCCTAGGAAACAATGATTGCAGCAACACTAAAAATAAATAAATGGGACATGATCAAACTAAAAAGCTTCTGCACAGCTAAGGGTATGACAACTAAAGCATGCAGACAATCTTTAGAATAGAAGAAGATATTTGCATATTACTAATCTGGCAAAGGGCTGATAACTAGAATCTGTACAGAACTCAAACTAATCCACAAGAAAAGAGCAAACAATTTCATTTATAAGTTGGCAAAAGACATGAACAAAACCACCTCTGAAAAAGACAAATTACCTACAAGCACATGAAATCCTAGTCATCAGAGAATTCCAAATTAAAACTGCCTTGAGATATGACCTAACCCCCGTAAGAAAATCACATATCACAAAGTCCCAAAGCTGCAGGTGCAGGCATGGATGTGGAGTGAAGGGAACACTTTCATACTGGTGAATCCTCCAAAAGCTAAAAGTGATCCTTCCATTTGAACTTGCAATCCCATTACTAGGAACTACCCAGGGGAAAAACAATCGTTTTACCATAAAAACATTTACACTAAAGTGTTTATCGCAGTGCAGTTTATAATTGCCATTGTGGAAACAACCTAAGTGCCCATCAACACATTAATGGGTTAATAAACTGTGGTACATTTATACCATGGAATATAGCTGTAAAAAAAGGAGACTTTATATCTTTTATATTTACCTGAATGGTGGTTAAGAACATTCTTGGTAGTATATCACAAGAATGGAAAAGCTAGTATCTAATGTATGCAATACTAATATGAAACCAAGATAAACAGCTACACCCCCACCCAAGAGTAAAACAAAATTAAATTCAAATGAGGGGAGGAGAGCAAAAGGGGTGATTGGTAAGCTCTTGAGTGAAGGGCTAAAATACATCTTGAAGTTTACCTAATAAACACTAATAATGTCAATAATCATTTGTACCCCCACATTAACCTGAAATGTTTTTAAAAAGAGAATACATCAGGAAAAAGAATGGATTCATATCAGCCAATGTTTCCATCTGTTTTTCATTTTGCCTGTATGTGCTTTCATATTGAAAATCTATAAATGTCACAAAGAAAATCTACAGATGTGCAAAAATTATTATTTTAAAAGATTCTTTTTGGAAAAAAAATCCCAACACATTATTTTTGTTCCTGAAATTTGGCATTATTTGTCATGCAGTTATACATTTTTAACCAGATAACTGGATGATTGTTTACTATATGCCAAGCACTGTTCCAAGTATTTCCTATGTGTTAAATCATTTAATTCTGACAAATGTTAGCATATGCTTCAATATCCAAATTTATGAAGGATATACATATTATACAATCGAGTGTTGATTTTATTTCCTAAATTGACAGTTTAAATTTGTGGAAAAGAGTTAACTTTGTTACATTACTTTGACTATTTGACTTATACCATTTATGTATTTATTTACAAGATTGTAAATATATACAACTCTTAATATTTATTAAGAAATATAATTATTTATTAAAAAATATAATACATGCAGGAATATGTCCATGGCCACAATTTTCTGTGTTGACATAATTTTAAACGAACCAACACTTTGGTTAGGTCTAAGAGCAAAAAAAAAAAAAGATATACTTCGGTTCTAAGACATCATATTCATCAATACTCATTGCATGCTTAAATCAAAAAATGTTTTGTTTATTCAGTTCTCCAATTTTTAATTTTACTGCTCACTACAAAATGGAATTTAAAGAACAAAAAATGCACTATTCTCCTATAACCCAAGTTTAATATTATAAGCCAGAAAACTAAGTCTAACCATACTGCAATTGTTTTTATGGGAAAAGATTGATAAGGGTTTGCAATGCCATTTGAATATTTGGAAGTGCTTATCAAAAACAAGTGATTTTATTTCAGATATTATCTCAGGGTTAGTCTCCATTTCAAGTATATATTAGATGGAAACAAAATCATGACTGATATCTATCAGTATCTATATATAGCTATATATAAGTAAATCTATTACTTTCTAAAAAGTACTTTTATATTACAAAAGGCATACAAGTTTACTTTTGGCAGCTTAGAAATTGCAAGAAAAAATTAAAAAGTTGCTTACAATCTTACTACCAAGATAGCAATATTATTGGCATTTTAATTTATATGCCTCTGGTTATGGTTCTCTGTGTCCATTAGTTATCTCAATGTCAAATTATAAAAATTCAATGCATTAACTTTCCACACAAATCAGTCTTTCTTCCAGAGGTAACTATCATTGTTAATAATTCCTCCATTTACTACAATACCTAGGAGTCATGGGGCACTAAACATGTCTAGACCCTGCTCTTTATTCCAGCCGGTCAAAATATGATCAGTGATGCTATTACCCATACCTGCTGGGCCTTCCACTTTTGGCTATTCCAAATAGTTTTGCTAAATTTCTATCCAGAGTCAATTTCCCTTGAAGTTAAACTGTCAAGGTCATTCTTATTAAGTCCTTATATTAATTTTTTCACTTTTTAAAATAAAGTTTAATTTTTGAAATAATTTACAATGATTTTTTTTTTCCAAAGGCATATTTTTCTTGACTTTTTTGTAGAAATAATTCTATTGTTAATATAATTTTTAATTTTTCTTTTTGAGCAATGCTTCCCTTTAACTTCTTCCCACACACATGGACCTGATCTCCTGAAGCCCCTTTTTACGTGCTTCACTTGTTCCTCCCCACATCTTTGCTTCCTCCATTTCAGACTCAGTTTCTGGACCTGTGCTTACCTACACTGATTCCATGAAACATTTGGGGACTCATAGAATGACTAATGTTCCACTGCTCTATGTCTATAGATTTCTGTGTTTCTATTAAAAAGGAAATAATTTCCATATTTTGCTATAATGTATGTAATCCAGGATAGCTTGAAATTCTATAAATATATACAATTATTATATATACATGGTGATTAAAATATAATTTTAAATAAAATGTACAAATTCCCCAGGAGAAATTGTATATACATATTATATATGTATATATTGTATTGTAGAAATATGTACATACATATTGTATATGTATATACAACATATATTTTGTATGCATATACATATGTATATGCATATATATGTATACATATATACATATATGATATTGCATTGTAGAATGAAATATATACATATACACTTCCACTGTATATGTATATATTGTATTGTATTGTAGAAATATGTATATACATATTGTATATGTATATACAACATATATTTTGTATGCTATATATATCATGCTGTATTCTTATAATAAAATAAGTTAGGGAAAAGAAAATATAAATAAGAAAATCATAAGAAAGTGAAAATAGGCTTGGTGTCTGTGGCTCAATCGGCTAAGGCGCCAGCCACGTACACCTAAGGTGGAGGGTTCGAATCCCCAGCCCGGGCCCGCCAAACAACAATGATGGCTGCAACCAAAAAATGGCCGGGAATTGTGGCAAGTGCCTGTGGTCCCAACTACTTGGGAGGCGGAGGCAGGAGACTCGCTTGAGCCCAGGGGTTGAGTTGGAGGTTGCTATGAGCTGTGATGCCCTGGCACTCTACCCAGGGGTATAGCCTGAGGCTCTGTCTCAAAAAAAAAAAAAAAAAAGAAAGTGAAAATATATTTATTATTCATTAAATGGAAAAAAATCATGACTGATATCTATCTTCATTACTCTTATACTCTGAGGAGACAGCACATTATTTAGAAAAATATGAATATTTGTAATTTTGAGATATAAATCAATGTATAATTTATATGCCTCATATCGCAATTTTAAAATTTAAGTAGTTCATTATTTTTTACTCTTCAAACAAAGTTACATTAAATATTCTTGCTATTTTCCAAGTGTAAATATATTTATAATCATTAAATTTAAATCCATTTGATTAAAATACATATTTGACTTATGTATAATTTCTAGTATCTTGGCATTAATTAATTGCTTTCAAAATATTTAGAGCATACATGACTGTTTTGTGATACATATTCTGACATCTAATTAAAATGCATATACTTTTAAAATTTGATAACTAGAAAACTATGTTTATAATCACTTGAAATTACTTCCTTGAAATGCTGAATTTTTTTCATGACTTTCTATCATTTGCTTTTTATTTTGAAATTTAAGAACAGGGAATGTTTTCATTTGTAATTATATTTTCCAGAGTACTAAAGCTGTGCCTTTTAGATGATGATTATAATAAAAGAATAACTACTATCATTACAATTGTACAAAAGAGGTTACAGAACTACAGTGATGCCATGCTTTCTATCTCGAGACTTAATGTGATTCTAAAAAAAAATAAGTAAAGAAAAATCAAATTTCTTTCTATTAATTTATAAAAATCTGCACCAGAAAATTTGGCAACATTTTTTTAACCAGCACAACCAGCAAAGGTTTTAGATTATATCTATGTGATGGTTAGGTTTTTTAGAAATTATAACAATTAAAACATGTCCTTCTGTGGTGTTGGACACTATAGATTATTCTTCCCATCTAACTGTATATATGTACCCATTAACCAACCTCTCCTTATTCTTGCTACCCTATTCTTCCCAGACTCTTCTCATTCTACTCTACATCCATGAAATCAATTTTTTTTAGCTCCTACATATGAGTGAGAACATATGATATTTCTATTTCCATGACTGGCTTATTTTTATTCACATAACATTCTCCAGATCTTATCCATGTTGCTATAAATGACAAGATTTCAATCTTTTTGTGACCAAGTAGAATTTCAGGACATGTACATACCACATTTTCTTTATCCATCCATTCTTTGTCAGACACTTAGGTTGATTCTCCATCATTGTTATTGTAAATATTGCTGCAATAACATAGGGGTTCAAATAGACTTCAATATACTAGTTTTATTTCCTTGGATAAACATCTGGTGGTGGAAACTGTATGGTAGTTTTCTGAGACATTGTGCTTTTGATAACATCTGTACTAAGTTGTACCAACAGTGTATAGGAGTTCCTTTTTCCCCTCATACTCACCAGCATTTTTTTTTTATTTTTGTCTTTGGATATAACCATTCTGACTGGAGTAAAAAAATACTTCATCGTTGATGTTGAACATTTTTTCACACACGTGTTGTTCATTTGGACATCTTCTCATGAGTAAAATATGTCCAGATACTTTCTCTTCTTTTTAATGAGATCATATTTTTTCCTTTGAAATATTTGAGTTCCTTGAATATTTTGAATATCAGTCCCTTATCATATGAATAGCTTGCAAATATTTTCTCTCATTCTACAGTTTTTCTCTTCACTCTGTTGACAGTTTCTTTGACTGTATAGAACCATTTTGGTACATTGTCTATTTTTATTTTTGTTGCCTATGCTTCTGAAATCTTAGCCATAAAATGTTTGCCTAGACAAATGTTGTGGATAATTTTTTACTCAGTTTTCTTTTAGCAGTTTTACAGTTTTAGGTTTTACAAGTAAGTCTAATTCATTATATTCTATTTTACTTTTTTTTTTTTTTTTTTGAGACAGAGCCTCAAGCTGTCGCCCTGCGTAGAGTTCTGTGGCATCACAAATCACAGCAACCTCCAACTCCTGGGCTCAAGTGATTCTCTTGCCTCAGTCTCCCAAGTAGCTAGAACTACAGGTGCCTGCCATAATGCCTGGCTATTTTTTTGTCGCAGCCATCATTGTTGCTTGGCAAGCCTGGGCTGGATTCAAACTCGCCAGCTCAGGTGTATGTGGCTGGTGCCTTAGCCATTTGAGTCACAGGCACCAAGCCTTTAATTCATTTTAAGTTGAGTTTTGTGTATGGTTAACAAAAGCAGTCTAGTTTCTTTATTCTGCATATGGATATCCAGTTTTCTCAACACCATTTACTAATGAAGGTTGCCTTTATCCAACATAAGTTTTTGGTTCCTTTCTTGAAAATGAATTAGCTATAAAAGTGTATGTTCATTTCTAAGTTATCTGTTCTGTTTCTGTTATTCTGTGTCTGTATTTATACCAGCACTATGCTAGTTTGGGCACTATAGCTTTGTGGTATATTTTAAAATCAGATAGTGTGATTCCTCCAGGTTTGTTCATTTTGCTTAGTATAGTTTTGTCTACTTAGCAGGTTCATGGTTCCATACAAATTTTAGAATTTTATTTTTCTCTTTCCATGAAAAATGTAATTGGTATTTTGATAGATATGACATTAAATCTGTGGATTGCTTTGGGTAGTACAGCCCTTTTAACAGTGCTAATCCATCTACTGATGATCTTGGGATACAATTTCTTTTGTTGAGTCTTTTACAACTTCCTTCAGCATTGTTTTGTAGTTTCCTAGTTTCCTATGTAGGTATCTTTCACCTCCTTGGTTAAATTTATTATAGGTATTTATCATTGTTGTTAGTGTTATTGTTGTTTGTACCTAATAAAGAATTACCTTCTTTATTTCTGCTTCAGCTTGTTAATACCATACTAAACAGGGAAAAGCTGAAAGCCTTTCCTCTAGAACTAGAAGAAGAAAGGGATACCCACTTTCATCATTCTTCTTGAACTCAGTTCTGAAAGTCCTGGCCAAAGGAAACAGTCAAGAAAAAAATAATTAAAACCATAAATATTGAATGAGAGGAAATAAAATTTTCTATCTTAACAAACAGGGTGCTCTTACATATAGAAAACCCTAAAGACTCCACATAAAAATTTTGGAACTGATAAATAAAATAAATAAAGTTATAGAATCCAAAATAAACATACAAAGTCAATAGTATTTTATGCATTCATCATTTCTGAGTATTTATTCTTTACTATGGTAAGCATAAAACTAATATATCCCAATTAATCGATTGAAAGAAATAGAGAATTATATTTAATAGGATTACACCAATGCTAACAGCACCTAACAATTTAGTATACTTATTTCCAGTCCCTTTATGTATATTTTTATTCATTTAATGACTCACTCATCTATTCCTTTATTTATTTTAATGATTGCTATAGTTTGGATGTTTGTGCCCCCAAAATTTCACGTTGAAATTTGATCTCTATGTTGTAGGGAGGTACTTGGCTTATATGGGGACATATCTTTCATAATTAGATTAAGGGCTTCCATTGAGAGAGAACTGAGTTTTCACTTTATTACTTCCCCTGAGAGTTTGTTGTTTAAAAAAAGCCTGGTCTCTCCTCTCTTTCCGTTGCACATGTCAGTTTACCTTCACTTTCTCCCAAGTTTGGAAGCACCTGCAGCTCTCACCAGAAGCAGAAGCTTGTACTACGTTGCTTTTTCACCTTGAAGAATTATGAGCCATATGAACATCTTTCTTTTATAACTTTCCGAGTCTTAGGTATATCTTTATTGGACCACTACAGACTAAAGCAATGACCATTGTTTTAATTTGAAACATGATAAATTCATATTCTATGAAGACTGAAATTCATATCATATTTTATATTTTAAATAAACATAGTCTGTGTTACTGTGGGAAATATGAATGGTATTTAACCGTCCTTTCCATTTTCAGCTGCTCTTGATAAGTGGGATGTCTTTATCTTTGAAATAATTTTTATATTTATTGAAAATGTCCTTTGTATTTTAAGATATTTTAGTAGAATAAGTAACTCATATTTTGAAATTTTGTTTTATCTATTTATTTAGTTGGATTTATTGCATATAAATAGCTTTACACTTATAGAAAAATTTTGTTTGGTGTATATTTAAATATATTTAGAATTTTATGTGTTAGCTGTTCATATTGTGTAGTGGTAACAAAATAACTAATTTTTCTAAATAAACCTGAATCATTTAAATATTTAATATAATGTATTAAATCTTAGTTGTAAGACAACTTACAACTTGGAGGAATACAGAATTTATTATAAAGTTTTTCCATGAACTAAATTCTTTATTATTGCCAAGATATGTTAGTATGCAGTTTTAGTGCATACAATGTTAGTCAACTATGTCAGTCAACCATGTTAGTATGCAGTTTAAGTGTCCATCATATGTATGTACCTTGAATTGAATGTTGTGATGATACTGCTTTATGTATTATTTTGTAGCTATAATTTTATTGTTAGATTTTTATGTTTTATTTTACTTCTTTGCCCTATGTTAAGATGTATGCATACACGTTAAATTAAACTGAGTTTCATTATATAATTTTCTAGCTAAAAGTCAATCTCTATATAAACCTTATTTATTTTAAGGTCTTTGCCTTTAATAACAGAAAGCAAAGGAAGGGTTTTCAGACTGAGGAATAACATAATTATTGTGCCTATGAACTTGAGAAGAAAATGTAGGAGGAGAGAGTAACAAATTAGGTTGAAAAGTTAGGGTGCTAAGGCAGTAGTTTGAGGGATAGATATTAGTGTTTTAAACCAAGTTAAAATGATAGAATTGAGTGGGAAAAAATTAAAAGAGTTAGCTTCTAAACATATGTTCAAAAATTTAACAGGATTTATTCAGAGCATAAGTGTACTTTGAGAAAAGGAAATGAATGAAGTATGTTTCCACAGTATGACCTTGAGCAGCAGAAAGGACAGAACAGAATAGCATGAAATGTCCAAGACTGCAGGAATAGATTATTTTAGAGCAATGTTATGGAAATGTTAAACATGTGATACCTGCTAGTGAAGATAGTGTACGCTAACTTTGATAGTAGCTGTGGATTTGAAATAATCTTTACCAACTTAGAACATATTTGAAAATTTTTCAGAGTTTCTTTAATCAGGAGTTTTTGAAGTATATTTTTATGAGTAAAAAAGGGTAATATATATTTTTTGTTCATGTTCAAATATAAAATTATTGACCATAATTCTAAAGCAGAAAACTGAATATAAAGTTGTTCATATGCTTAGTTTAAAATACAGAGTAGGACTCCAGGCTAGAGGCACAGTTATGGTAGTAATTTATGAATATGTAGATGGTTTTTAAATGAAGAACCTAAATAAGATGAGTGAATATGGAAAAAAGTCATGGGTAGATTAAGAGCTGAACCCTAAGACCATTCAACATTAATAATTGAATAATTGCATACCAGTGGGGGGATGAGGGACTGCCACCACCATGTTTTGTTATTCTATATTTGTTTATGCAAAGAGTCACAGTTCCATCATTTATGACTTTTGATTTTAGACCCTTGTACGCATGTCCATGATGCTTTCACATGTCACCACTCTTGCATCAGCAATTCTTGACATTTTTCTTATCACAGTGATGAATTATGGCTTCTTTTCTGGGAAAAAACTGGTGTTATATTTCTTTCTAAGTGTTTTTCATAGTGGAATTAGTAAGCAGTGTATTTGTGTTTGATGAAGATGAAGCATATGTCATTAAAAATATAGAATAACTGATAATTCTGTAAATCTATTTATGCCAAGTAGTGAATGACTTACTATTTTTCCTCATGATATAGCCACAATACAGTCAAGATACAATATAATTTGTCAGTAGCTGAGACAAGGGTAGAACAGATAGTGTGAGATTTTGAAGAAAATGATAAGGACATTTTCACTAGTTACGAACAAAAAGAATTCATAGAGGCGGCACATGAAATTTCTTGTTCTGAGAAAGAGAGTAAGGAGGAAGAAGATGATGATGACAGTGGACAACCACTCCAAATATGAAGACCAAAAGAAGAAGACTATGCCCCATGGTAATAATAGAGCAGCCTACAGCTCAAATGGTGGCACCATCAGGAATGATATGGAACTCACAGCTGATAAAGGATTGGGTGAGGCAACAATTGGCTAATATTATGAATACTCAACCAGACATAAAATGAAGAATAAAAGCCAAAATTCCATTGAATGCTTTCCAACTATTTATTGATAATGAAACTGTGGATGTAATCAAGTTTACAAACCAGAAACTATACAAGTCAAAGAGTTATGTAAGAATGTATTCATCCAAAATTCTGGTAATTTTGTACAAGAAGAAATATGAGGACTAATTAGAATTCTTCTAAGTTAAGGGTGTATACTGGCAAAATAAAGATAATATCTGTGATCTTTTCAGTGAGGAGAATCTTCTAGTTTCCTGTGCTGTTTTCAGAGCACAAAATGTGACTCCTACTGAAATGTCCATGTTGGGTTGATGCTCACAGGTAGCACATGAGTTTGCCAGTTTGAGAGCTTTGGAACACAGTTATAAATAAGCTCTCACTCTCCTACACTCCTCACAAGTCTATTGTTGTTGATGAGGAACTAAAGTCTTTCCATGGGCATTGTCCATTCAGAATTTACATACCAACTAAAGCTGGGAAGTATGGAATTGTGAGAATCTTTTGTGCAATTCTTTATCAAATTACTGTTTTGTAATGGATCTTTATTCTGGGAAATCAGAGAACCTTCTGAGAAATTACCAGTTATGACTCTAAGATTATAAAAAGATTAATTCAGAACTGTCACTTGGATCAGTCCCAGAGAAACATTACCATGGACAGTTTACCTCCATGGCCCTGGAGGCAATGCTTCAAAGACTATAACCTCAGTTGGTACTGTTGGCAGCGATAGAAAGGATTTGCCTCTAGAACTCAGGCCAACAACTAATGAAAAATTCTCCATCTGATACAGTAAGATTTGCCATCTCTCTATGTGACATCAGTAAGTTATGTTCCAAAGACAGGAAAGATAACTATGGTACTTTCCACAAAGCATGAAGATTTGAAGATGACAGATAAGCCCAATATTATGTACTTTTGGAATGCTATGTAAGTAGGTGTTGACACACTTGGTAAGTGCATTAAAATGTATTCTCTTTGCCAAGGAACTCGCCATTGGCCCTTGGCAATTTTTTTTTCAATATCACTGAAATTACAGCATATAATTTGTATGTGATTAGAGGAGGGGGGGAATAAATAGCCATTGGTCACAACTTCATTCAAAGAAACAATTGGAAAGAAAATACTTCCTGAAATATTTAGTATTACAGCTCTGTGAAGAAAACATAAGAAGTTATGCCTAAAATGTGCATAGTCTCCACACAAAATTTGCAATGGCAATGAATGTTTGTGGACAAAAGTGCAAACAAGGATAAGGCGTGGTGATGAGAGGAACAGTTCATATGGAATCAAAGTGAAGAGTTACAAGACAAGCAGTGAAAAGCTTGCCAAAAAAAAAAAAAAAGGTTGCTGCTGCCTTGTCCCATGGGAGACACTGGAGCTCTGTGAAGACATGTAGTGAGTGTAGCAAATACATCTGTCCCAGCCACACATCAAAAGAAGGAAATATATACATAATAAAAAGAGAATGCAGAGAATGTGCAGCCACACCTTGAAAGAAGAAAAAATAATGAAAACTAAATGCAGAGAGTGATTACAGTGTTGTCAGCTACTTGTATAATGCTATTTAAAATATATAGGGTTTTCCAAAATTAGAGTACCACTTATTTGGGGGTCAGGAACTGATCCCCACTAGTGTTCATCAAATACTGGATTAACTGCTGTGCATAAGGGAGAAAAAGAAAAACCATAAGGGAGACCAAAGAGAAGTAACCAGTGAGGTAGTAAGAAAAACAACAGGATGTGATTGCTTGAAATTCAAGTGAATGTTATATTTTAAGATAGGCAAAGAATTCATCATTGTCAAGTTCTCCTTCTAAGTAAGATAAAGACAGAGAAGTTACCATTTAATGTGGCAGCATGTGTGTTAACAAGAGCAGTTTGGGATCATGCAGTGGGAACATTACAGTGTGATATTACCCAGTATTTATGGGATACCTAGGTCTAGACACCTTTGACTGCATGAATGTAAGCATGAACTTGGCAAACATTTGGGTTTAAGATAGAATACAAATACGAAAGGGAAAGAAAATTGAGGACATATACAAAGGAGTAATTATCATAACTGACAATCTTAAGCTTGTTAAGAAAGGAAGGTATGATAATAGGAGAGTGAAAGACAATGAAGATATAATAAAATCCATGGATTGGAGACATTAGTGAAAGTGAACAATGAGCAGTTGGGAAGTCTGAGAGAGTGGCTGGAGATGAACTGCAATAAAAGAAGATGTTAGATAGAAAGAAAGATCCATGAAATTTAAGTTAAAGAGCAGTTCCAGTATGTGGGAATGCTGATGTCTAGGGAATGACCATGGCAGGAAGCAGCTAAGGTAAGGTCGAGAAAATAATTTTAGAAGAGAGAAATTCAAAGTTCTGAAAGACCTGAGTTTCTAAGTTGCTACACAAATGGAGGTTAAAATCTCTCTGCTGCAGATAAGACAGGAGCAGTCATGAAGAGATTAAAAGTAAACTTGGATCCCAAACTGAAATGAAGGCGATTGTCACATGGTTCAGATGACATCAACAGTGGAGATGTGGATATATAAGGTAATGTCATGAGACACATATCTAAGAGTTTGAAGGAGAAAAAGACAAAATTCTGGAAGTCACCATGAGGAACAATGCACTTCACTTTTTGCCTACTGGTATACAACTTATGGAAAATAGAGTATCACTACCAAGTCAGAAAGCTGCAGAAGCAGCAATGTCCTCTTCTTAAATATTGGCTCAATAGATCAGAAATGCAAATGAAAAAGTTAAAGAGATGGGAGGATTTCAGTGGTGAGGAACTGAGAAACAGGAGATGGTTTCAGAAGTTGGGGTGGCATGAAAATAGGATCAGAGTAGAGAATTTGAAGAATCTTATGGCAATTCAAGTCAGGAAAATAACAAGTAACCTGGGACTTTCAGACTTTGGTGAAAGGTTTAGAGAGTGTAATAAGATCAATGTGTCCTCATGACCCTATTTTTGGAAGAGATATGGTATATATTCTAGACCCAATATGGTATGTGAGGCTCATTCTTGGACTATGTAGAGATCTGACCATCATACTTCCTTATAATGAACTGAAGGATATCTCAAGAAGGCCTTTGTCTTTTGAGACTCGTGGGCACCTTTACTCTGTACTATATATTTTACAATATATTTTGATTATTGGTTTCAATACAGTACTGTTGCTTTCAATTGCCATTTACAATTTGGAGATAGCCTGTACATTATTCCTGTGAAAAACTGACTACTGAAAAATCTTATCTAAATAAAAGTGACATTCATAACTAATTTAATATATATAATTATTATTAGACATACTTTTTAAATATAAAATGTTGGATATCATTTTTTTCTTAGATATTTTGTACAAAAAAAATTCAGAGAAATATATTGTTAAACAATAATAATATAAGGCTTTGATTTTTAAAAACCAGAAAATCTTTTACTTAATTGTAATTATAAATCAACTTACGTGCAATTATGTTACTGCTTGGGAAAAATAATTATATATAATGCACTTTAATATGAATTTATAGAATGTAGGAATATGTATAATAATTTATTTTCCAAACTTGAATTAATTGTTTTTTCTCCAAGAATAAAAGTGGTTAAAGGAAAAATGCTTAAGGACTTCATTGCAGTACAAGACATTTTTTCCAATATCATACCAAAAAAAAAACTTTTTGAGGAATGCAATTTCTTCCATATCATCAAAATATGTATTTCCATTCTTTGAATTTTCATGTTTTATCCAGGAATAGAACTAAAATGGCATTTCTCATCTTTCTTTGACATCCTAGGCAGATAGATGCTTGGATGAATTCCACAGGCTTCTTACAAAATGGAAAGTTGATCCCATAGTTCTGAATTTAACTCCCCTTTCATTTTCACAAGCACAGACACATACATATATTCAAGACGAGACAGTCCTATTATGATTGGAAATATTACTTATAAAAAATAGGTTTTATTTCTCTAATAAATTGTGGACTAGCTGTATTTATAACTTATTAAAAAAAACCTAGAATACATATTATATGCATATGCATGCTGTTACATACAGCATGAGTTTTAGATAATAAGATGTAACTTTTCCTGAGCAAATTAAATACAATTTTTGATAATTTAGCCTTATTTATAGTTTAATTAATAACCAATTTGCCATAATTCCCTTATACAATTTTTATCAGTTCTTTACTATGCATATGAAATTTTCACGGTTTTGCATTTAATAGTTAAGTATATTTTGCTATTTTCCCTAAAGAATAACAATAGCAGTTATTTGAAAGCTATTTAAATAGTAACATGTATAATTAATATTGTCATGTGGTTTTTATGTCATGAAAATCACATTTGCTATTTTTGTGAAGGTCACTGCACATTTCATTAAATAAATGAATATATATTTAGAATGTATTTATAATGTCTGTCATCAGCATTTAAAGATATTACTTACAGTGATTGTTCACTTATGTTCATGCATGAAAATAATCATTGAAGCATAGCAAACTAAATTATTAAGGAAAAATATCTATTAAAATGTAAATTTTATGGATAGTATGGTGATGGCTAATAGTAAGAAAAGAAAATTTTCAAACTTGTGGTAGCAAATTACAAAACATACTGACAAAACTTTATTGATAGATACATCCCAACTTACTACTAAGTTGGCCAAAGGAAGCAAATACACATGTACACACAAATTGTCAGTTTATAAAACAAGCATGTGAGACCACTAACACTTTGATGCTTTAGTTTAATTTAGAATATTGTTGCACATCTCAAAGTTTAATAATAAAATAGAAACAAATAATAATAATAATAATAAAATAGAAAACAAGAAATGTTTGCAAAAACAGGAGAGCATAAACAGATCAGTGTTTCTCAGGAGCTAGAGTAGGGTGAAGTGGAGAGACTGGCCACAAAAGCAACAGGAAACATTTATAGGACATGGAACTCTTATCTTGATTATGGTGGTAATTACATGTATATCTTTATTGAAAAAAATGTAAACTAAAAGTATGAATTTTATTACATGTAAGTTGTATATCACTAAGTTTAAGAAAAGACTTGTGAAAATTTTTAATTATATAATTAGACCCACACAATTATTCTATTTTTGTAATGTAATTTTATATACAATGAAATATGACGCTTCCTAAATTCAGAGGTTACTAAATACATCACATAAATAAAATTTATAAAGTATGTCTTGTTGACTCATGTATTGTCAAAATTAAACATTCACAAATTTACTTTTGAGTGAATTATGTATGTTTTGGACCCAGCTGCAAGACTATTTTAATTGATTTTGTTTTTGCCCATGCTCCTTCTTCTGTCTTGGAATTACCATCATTACTTTCTGTTTGTCTCCCTTTTTTTCTCTCCCTTTCTCTTTCTGTCTCTTGGTAATTGATGGTTTTAGATCCGAATTCTATTCTGGAGATTCTCTTTTCCTCTGCTATGTTTTGCTTCCGATATTACTTTTTCATGTTTGACATTTGAAACAGTCACTTGAAACAGTAGATGTTCTACCTTCTGTACAAATCCTCTTCCCTTCTAGAATCCTGCTATAAAATTCCTCAGATAGTAACCCTTCATGCAATATATATAAATTATGAGAGGGAAAGAATTGCTTAGCAAGATCCTTAAGAGTATGAAATACAGATTAAAAAGTACCATAGCTCTTTAACTCTTTCAGGGACTATGTAATTTCTCAAATATTTCAATTAAATTCTACCTCAAATGGGGTAAGGTTGAAAGATAGAAGAACATGCTCAAGATGAAGGGATTGTATCAAACCAAAACCAAATAATTCACAATTATAGATTGCTAATGTTGTTCAAACACCAAAAAACAAACCAACATGATCTTTTCAAAACAATGCTAAGCTACATGATATGTTAACTACTTGTTTAGTTTTGTTCTAGTGAAATCTCTTTCAAATGTGGAATATCAATAATGATGGGGGGAAGCTACATTTCCTAAATTGTATATGTAAAGAATTCATAAGTGATACTGCAATGAAATGAAAATGATGAGAATTACGGGACTAATACCTTACTTTCATTTTCATCCACGAGTAAGATTGTCTTCAAAATATAATTCTTACTATTATTTTGTGGTCCTTACTATTATTTTCCACTTTATTGGAAAAGTGGCCAATTATTGAAGGAAACTTGCATAATAAGAGATAACAAATTCAATAAGTTTTACATCCCTTAAAATGCACACCAGTTTGATACTTTACTTAGAGATCAGAGTGAACAACCAAACTGCACAGAAAACATTTAATAGGCAGAATTATTGATTTCAATCAATAAATAACCCTGCTATTGACAGAATTTCCTGTTACTTTTTTCATGATTATATTTTCTATAAAGTGTAAATAACAAAATAAAATCTCAGATACTAATCAAAATATATCTGTGTATATGGATAATGAAAATGTGTCCACTTTATGACTATATCCTTACATCTAGATTTCACATTTACATTCAGAAAAATATTAGGATATAGAGAAACTTAAAAAGGAAAGTAAAGGAAAGAGAAATGTGCTAATTTTATTGTATTATGTATTTCTTTTAGATTTGATTTATTTCATTTTTAGTCTGTATATATTCTTATTTTCTCTCCAGAGAAGAAAATGATTAAATGTAAAACTTTTAACATATAAGATTCTACATGTTCAGTAATAACAATAATGTATATATTTATAAATTATCAAAAAATAGTATTTTGTTATTTCAAGGAAGAAATTATGTGTTTTTATGGTTGTGAGCTGGAGAATTTCTCAGATTCAGTGGGGTTTCATAAATCTTTGTTGATTCATAATTATCTCAAAGGGAAACATTACAAAGAAATGTTTAATTGACTCTAATGAATAATTAGGTTGACTCTCCAGTAGAATAACTTCCTTGAAGTTAGAAAATAGTTTCTTTAATGTGTATTCTATAGTATCTTGCTCTGGGCTTAAAGCAGATGATAAAAAAAATTTTAGGAATAACTGAGCCAATAAATTATTTAAGTAAATAGATGTTAATGGAGGTTATAATTGAAACCATAAAATGCATAGGGAGGCACCCAGGACATGCACTTTTGTAAAGGTTAAACACAATCTATAGTATCTTAAGTCCTATAGCTGGTGTAAGACGTCACCTGTGTGATTTAAATATATATCTCTAAGTAGGTCAAAAACTATAGTCAACCCAATTGCCATTAACAATGGCTGTCCTTTATATGAATAACCAGATACAATTATTCTTCCTGAAGACATGAGCTTTCAAGAAAAAGGAAGTTTCCTGAAAGTAAACTAGTATTATCATATATAAAATTGACACTTTCCAACAACTTCCAAGAGCAAGAAATAAATATACATTTTTCAAAAATGTAACAGCACATTAATCAGGGAGAAAGAGTTGCTTGTGCACACAGATGGGTACAGATATCCAGGACAGGCTGCCCAGCAGTGACAGAGCCAAGAAGAAATAGCGTCTCCATTTTACAACAAAATTGGCAGACAATCTGAGCAATTATCCAGTAAATGTAAAATCACAGTGAAAATTGGCCTTTTATACTTTTTTATTGTTGCCAGATTTTTTTGCCTAGGCATTGTTAAAAACGGATTTCAGAAATAGTAAAATAAATGTGATGACTACTCAAGCACGGAAATTTAAAAAGGAAAACAAATCTCACCCTCTATGGCATCATGTGTTTTTTGGTGTCTTGTTCTTCTGATTCTTATATTCTTCTTCATTTAGTTACACAGTTTATCAGAAGCTAGGTTAGACTGATTTAATTTTATCTAAAAATAAAGTCTCTCTAACTAGATACCTGGCTATGGATTTCAATATTCGTATTGTTGATAAATTGGAAAAAATGAATAGTAACAAAGAAACATTTTTTTAAAAAGAAACAGAAAAACAAAGTTCTTTATAGCAATTTGCTGATGCCTTGTATGTAATAATCTGAACAGATTATGACAAAAATGCAAGAAAAAGAACAGCTACAGTGACAAATTATCCGATACAATGTAAAAAGTTCCACTCTCCCCCAAAGCCTTAAAAAGTTTTCTCAAAAACAACTCCTATCAATTTATCTTTCATCTGATTTCTTGAATTTTACTTTGTCTTTCTCAGCTTTATAAAATTCTGCAGTTTTTATTAAATTCATGTCTTGTAATCTTAATGCGTACATCTAGAGACCTTAACTAGAATGGTCTCCCACCAATTTTATAACAATAATGGCAACATTAACTTGATTCTTCAACAAAACTGTTTCTAACAAAGAGAAAATTAATTACATTTTACTGTAGTAAATGACCAGATTGAATAAAGGTATCATAATATAATGTGATGGATGCTCTATGAATCCTAAGGGAAAAGTTATTTAAGGCAGCAATATCTTATATTTAATTGGTATTACCAAAACATTACAAATGTCAAATGTTTCTAAGACTCCCTATGATTAACTTCATTCTTCATATGTAATAACAAGGTTTTCAAGAATTTAAGTCCTGCTTACATTCAATGATGTGAGCACAGGAAGTAATAATAACAATTATAATAATAAATTTGTACCTGACAATTTTATAGAATTAAAATAATGAATGAAGAATCAGACATAGTTTAGTCATCTTACTGCAAACTTTTAATTAAATTTTTGTTTTGTGTTATTTGTGAAACTTAGATGGTACAATTATGATTGCTTTTGCCCTTTCTCTTATTCAGAAAGAGATAGTCACTTCAATTTTGATGCCAAATTTAAGAAAAAATGCTTCGATGTAATTTGTTGAGTAAGGAGGGCTTCATATTTTCTCTCTTGTGACACAGTGGTTTCTTGTCTTACTCAGTATGAAAATTTTACACACACACATGCAAAGGTGGTATAGTTGGTTAATTTTACAGATAGCAAAACTGAGATACTACAAAATCACCTATTAATAAGATACCAAAAAATTAATAAGAATATACATATGAGAAATGTCCAGGAAAAAAACACATATGTGCTTATACTTTTAATTACAAATACTTTACAATGTCTTTCTCCATTGATCCAGACACATAACAACTAAAAGTTTAGTGATTTATGGAATAAAGACATGGGATTTGAGGGAGAGAGGACCAAGCAATCCAGTATCAAAGTTCATAAATGACCATCTCTAAGCAGACTGAGGGTAAATTAGTGTCGGCAAACATAAGCATACAAAAATTCAAACAAAGTGAAACAGAAAGGTAAGTGAAAGTACAAATGCATTTCATTCACTTTTTAAAATTTTTTTTTGACATTTCATTTATTTTAAGGAAGCTTCGCACACAACTAAATTGCTCATGCTACTTTCCTTTTTTTAAATACCCACATTTTAAATGTAAGTCTAATTCACAGGCCTTTGTAAAAATTGATGAACACAATTCACAAAGTAGTTTGTAATATAAAAAGAAAGTGCAGGTATTCAATAATGAAAATCAAACATAATTTTCAAATATATGTCCTATTTAATAAGAAGACCCTCATCCCCCAACCCTACCTCCCATGTCTTTCTCTGGTGGTATTCTCTGTGATATTTCATCTTGCCATGATAATTTTGTGGCTATGTCTCTGCTTCTTTCTACTTAAGCTCATGAATTATGAGTTTTTTTCAAGTATTTTCAGCTTCTATTTTCTGATTCCATAGTGCATAATTCTTATTTTATGTGTAATCAAAGCGTAATTGAAGCACAGTGTACAGAAAGGCCATATGAGAATTATAAAGGTATATAGAAATTTTAATATAAATAGATACATATATGGTATATCAAATATATGTTATGCATAGTTACATAATATACATGTACTGTTATATAAAAAACAGATAGTTGATTCCATTAGCATGAAAAGGAATTAGTCAAGATTCAGGATATAATTATGTACCTCCTGTACTTGAATACCTCTGTGATGTCATGCCGTCCTGGATTAAAATCTAAAAGCACAAAATTCATTCATAAGATTTTGAATGATAAGAAGCAATGCTCACCAATCACAGTTCTCTAATCTCTAGCAAACTGTTGAGTTCATTGAACTTTCCATTTCTTTCCACCCTGACATCTTTCAGTATGGTGTGATGAATGTAGTCTTTCCTGCCATACAGTGAGCTACAACACACACACACACACACACACACACACTCACTCACCACAGAACTAACATTCAATCCTCTTTTCTAAGACAATAAGGAATTTCTGATTTCACACACTCCAATTTTCCATTCCAAATCAGTGCTGCTTTTCTCTCTCAGGATTCCATCCACTGTTTTTGTAGCTCTAATCTTAATCTATAATTCTATATTCGATGTTACCTCTCCTGAGAAATATATTTAGTCAAACTAATGCTTATGTTTATTGTGTGCCTGTACATATTTGAGTATGTAAATGAATATAACACCCACCCACACACACACACACACATACACATATGTGATCAGCCCCCGAACCTCAGGCTTACCACAACTGTTAAGTGAAGCATTACATGCAGTTAAGGATAGCTATGGAACCAATTTCCAGGTAAAGAAAGATTAGAAAAATCAATGTATACTATTTATAGACATTTTAAAAATCACAGATAGGAAAAAAGAAGATCTATTAAACCACTGAGACTTTAAGGGTTTTTTCTAATCACTACAGGAGCTAAATTTACCTTTTCTAAATCAACATTGCAGAGGAAAAGAAAATAAAGTTATAAGATTAAGTTAACTTCATAGGTTAATTTTTATACAGCTTTTATGTGTCTCATTTTAAAATCATATAATACATCCTCCAGCACAAGTCCATTGACACTTTATCATGTCCCATGCGTACGGAGGCAAAGCGGTAAATATGACTGATAAATATGACTTGATTCTCAACAAAGTTGATCATGTCCAGCATTATTCATTATAACGTAGAAGAAATTTATATGGACTAGTTCTGAAAAAAAGACGCAATTTACTCAAAGACATGACTCAGTAACCCCTGGCTCCTGCTGTTCTTAGACCTCTTCCTATGCTAAAGATTTATGGTAAGTTTCCTCAAAGCAATTCCTTAAAGAGTAACACCTTCAGTTCTATACATGGATGGGTCTGTATAAGATGCTGGTACCAGCTCTAAGTAGACATCTGTTGCCTTATAATAACACTTTCTAATGATCAAAATGCAGGCAGGAAGTTTGGTTGTTTATTTATCATGAAAGAAAAGATGGTTAAGTCATGGATCCACATGGACTCATGGGCAGTGGTTAATAGATGGGCAAGATTAGGAAAAATTATAGTGAATGCTAATAGCTGAAAATTAAATCAAGAAAATACAGAAAAGTTTGGAAATGGTCTACTTAGAATAACGTGAATACATTTGTAAACCAAAAAGCTGCCAACTGGAATTTGTCTACATTGGAGGAGGCTTTTAATGATTGGTTATTGAACAAAGTATTTATGGAAGTAGATAAAAAAAATGTGGTGTATATTTTTGTTGTTGTTTTGTAGTTTTTATTTTTTTAGTTATTATTTTTACCTTGATCTGTTTATGACCAGTCTTGTAAAGATCAGAGGTCAATGTTTATACCCCCCAGACAAAGTAACAGTTCCTGGGTAGCCAACCAACACTGTGGTAACTGGCTAATTATCTTGAATCTCTTTCCCCATGGAGGGTCATCATGTGTGCTCACAGAGAGAGAAAATGTTTCAATTATGGATTTGTCTTTAATGCCAGTCAGTGTTGATGTGATTAATTTCAGTGTCCTTTATCTAGCATCCTGGTATCCCCCACAACATAAACTCTGCAGTGGATGGCACTGGTTCCAGGGCACTGTGTTCCACTGCTCAATATCATTCACTGGGAACATGAACACATCCCCAGCAGCTGTTTGATCTGGATGCTAATAAATCATAGCCATCCCATTATCTGGAGAATTTATATCACCAAGCAATAGATTTCATTAAGTCCAGTGGCTACCCACATTGCCTGAAAAATAAAATTCTCTGTGGTTGTTTTGCTCCAAACCCTCTCCACACAATCAAACTGAAGTGAGATTTCTAGTAAGACAACTTCTTTGCTTAGCTTGCTCTTCTCCTGTCCTACCTACCTTCTCTCCCCTTCTTGAATAATTTACTATATAAGTTAATTTTACAAGAATATTCATCTTAGATTTGACTCTGGGTCATTAAACCAGTGTCTTTTTTACATCAAAGGAATTGTGGTAATTGATTCCTACACAAAGAATGAACTGATACTTTTGTATGATTCCTATCATCCAAAGCAGCTGGTTTGATTAAATGATAAAGTTGCCCTAGGATAAGTTATGGCACCTGCTTGAGGACAGATCTACAAGATTCACCTGAAATTCTTCATATGCCTCACTGGAGAGCCAGTGTGTGGTGTTATCCTTCCTGTTCCCTTAATTCAAAGGCATGCTAACGAAGGGTGAAAAGCGGAGATCATCCCTTCCATTGGCATACCTAGTAAATAATTTGAAGAACTATCTCTTTGCTTCCTGCTTCTGATGTCTTGTACTGCAAATATTTAGAAATCCTGACAAAAAGAGTCCTTCAAAAAGAGTTTGTAGATATGGTCAATTGGAAGCAGAAACTCTCCAACAGCCATTTTTACTTTCTTGTAAAGCTAACTAACAGGAAAAAAAAGAGGGTCATTCTTCTGGTTTGTATTATTTATATTTGTAAAATCAATTAACTTCATCTCTTGTAATATCCGATAAGAAACATGATCAAAGTCTATTTGGTCTCATTATATATATTGTCAATTATATATTATTACACGTATAAATAGACATTACACATATCTACACAAATCTCACTCTCTTCTGCTCATTAACAATATACATTATCAGAAAGATGTCTGATAGATCAAGAAAACAAGCTGATGGCATGAGTCTTCCTATTATACATATGCACAGCCTTTAACATTGCATGTCATTTTTGGCCTACCGATACATACACAGGAAGTATATCTAAATTTATGCATTCATATTTTCATAACTGTGTTTCATTTATCATGAAGGGAATTATTTTGTGATTTTTGTAGTTATGCAAAATTTTTAAAAAACAATTTTTCCTCCAATAACTTACATGCCAGTAAGGACAATTGTGAATGAGGATTCACATATGAAAGTATCACTAACTGGTTTTGTAATTTCTCTATGAGTCTTCTACTGTTTTGGTGAAATTCTTTAAGTATGAACAGCAATGTGTTGATTATGAAGGAACTATGCCGACATTATAGAGGAAACCTAAGAATGAATACCAGTCAGCATAGGTGATGGAAAGAGTATTAGACGAAGATTCATAGCAAGTAAGTTAGACAGGCCACTGGTACTGTGACAACAAATTAATTATCATACCTTGAGCCAGTCTCTCAACTCTGCCATTCCCAAGCCTGGCCAAAGACCAGTACTGGGCCACGGTCTGCCGGGAACCCCACCACACAGCATTACCACCTGAGCTCTGCCTCTTGTCCCATCCCCACTACCTGTAGAAATATTGCAATCCATAAAACAGCTCCCTGATACCAAAAAGGTTCTAATTTATGATCTGATAGGAACCAGGCCACACAGCAGGCGGTGAGTGGCAGGCAGTGAGAAAAAGCTTAATTTGTATTTACAGCTGCTCCCCACTAATGGCATTACCACCAAAGTTCCCCTTCCCCCAAGTCTGTGGAAAAATTTTCTTTCATGTATCTGTTCCCCGGTGCCATAAAGGTTAGAGATCACTGCTTTAACCTACCTAAGGAATAAATAAAGCTTGTAAGAGGGATAGGAATTGATAGACTCCTAGGTAGTTACACATGAAAATAATGGTTTTACAACACGCATACCCGCTGTTAACTAGCAATATGTCATTCTGCTTCTTTAAACAAGGTAACAAAAATAGAAAAGATATTTATTAAAATGTTATCTGAATCATTTACTTGATTTTATAGGCTGTATTGTTTGATAATCATAAAATACAATTTTATGGCCTATTCCAATTTAAAACACTAAAAATTTTACTAATATTTTATTATTTTGTTAATATTGAAATAGTTCTAAAGGTATGTTTGGAATAAATCTATAATATATTTAGGTAAAATTTTGACTCCTTATATGTATATTTCTCCTGAGCTTATTTAACCATGATTATATAATTAGCAACTATTCAATTAGAGTTTTTGAAAATTCATTTTTTTGATAAATCACACTCATGTACATACACACAGATTTTGCAGAGAGAACTAGAATCATCTCTCCAGAATGAAAAAATAACTACAAAATAATGTGGCTTTGCTTTACTTTGTATGAAGTAACTCATGTATATTTCTAATATACCTATCAACTGATTTTTTTTATAATTGGTTACATTTCACTGGTGACACATTAAATTATTTTCAACCATTTTTAGAAATAAATACATACAAGAAGGGAAAAACAGATTGTGACATTTCTCTTTTCTTCATACTCTCCTCTTCACATAGTACTGTCCTCTCATTTCTACAGAAATTAAAAGTAACTGAAATTCTTCTGATCACTTTTCAAAGATTCAATGTGTCCCTAACTAAGCCAAGATTCCTGCAGTTGTTTGAAAAGGGGACTTGTTGACGTTAAAGGAATTTCAAAGAAGTGTAAATTAGCTTCGCTTTTCACTTAGCAACTGACAGATGGTAATATTTTTGAGAAGATAAAACAGCAAAGTGATTAGCTGTTTCACTACACCTCACATTTTCCTCTGTGCTACATTTCTGGAAGTCAATATAATACCCTGAAATTTTGAGAGTGCTCTGGAAAAAAAAGATTCAAATAATTATTATCTTCTCTATATGACCTGAGATGTCCTCTGAATCTCTTGGAAACTCAGGTCAGTCTAGATGATGAAAATTCAATTCGGATATATTTTAAGGCAAGAATTACAATAGGTCAATGAGAAAAGTTATCACACTTGTCTTTTTTTTACTTCCCTGATTAAAAGAAATAAACTAAGAGCATTTAAGCAATGCAGAAACTCTCCAGTGTTCTGTAGTCCTCGGGACTCATTATTTTATTCCTCTTAACTCCTGACCTCTGACAGTGATGCCCAGTACTTGGAGAAATTGCTCAACAAATATTTGTTGAAGAAATTATTATAACTTCTTTCCTTTAAAACATTTGTGTTTGTGCCTCGTGAATTTTATTTTTCTTTTCTTTTTTTTTTTTTATGAGACGGAGCCTCAAGCTATCCCCCCTGGGTAGAGTGCCATGGCATCACAGCTCATAGCAACCTCCAACTCCTGGGCTCAAGCGAGTCTCCTGCCTCAGCCTCCCAAGTAGCTTGGACCACAGGTGCCCGCCACAACGCCCGGCCATTTTTTGGTTGCAGCCGTCATTCTTGTTTGGCAGGCCCGGGCTGGGGATTCAAACCCGCCACCTTAGGTGTACGTGGCTGGCGCCTTAGCCGATTGAGCCACAGGCGCCCAGCCAATTATATTTTTCTAAAATTGGGCAATGTTTTAACTTTTCTAGGTATTGAACTAAGAAGTTTGAAATATAGCAATAAATGATGAATGGCCAAAATCATGTATGTATTGTGCAATTAGGCTTGAGGAAAAGACTACATATGATTTCTTGTTCATATTCCTACTCCTAAAACCAGTCAAGCCTCTTCTATTTTAATAGTCTCTCTCACCCTTCAAATTCTAATTCTAGTTTACTTTTGAATATGAATGCAACTTCTTTGCT
>CAUYQV010065159.1:0-25996 GCA_963574575.1 Galagoides demidoff | reverse complement strand
TCTTTAATCCAGTGAGAGTCTATCTTAGTTAATGGTGAAAGGTGTGGGTCTAGTTTCAGATTCCTATTAAATCTAAAATAGTTGAATTCTACTAAAATATCCATAGAACAAAGACTATATTGAGCTGGCCAAAATACATACATATGTGTATGTGAGCAAAGCAGAAAGACTAACATCAGCTGTATGCCAAAGACTGTGCTCAGACCACTGGCTCCAGTCTCACTCTTGTTACCAACTAAATCTGCATGTGAATGTATTCTATTCACATCTCTCCACCCCAAACAGCCTTGTAATCATACTCTTGCCATCTTCATTTTCCTAATAAAAATAGTTTTCACATTCACCTTCTGTGAATCACTGGTACCTATTCTAAAAGACAAGCCAAAACTGATCCAATATCCCTCTAACCGTGTCTATCTGAGCATAAGCATCTACATTAAACATTCAGTACTTATTCTCTAAAACTGTACCATCTAAACTAGAAAATATAATGAAGGCTGAGATACCGAAGGTAATAAACACTAAATAAACTAATAAGAAGAAAAATGCATAATCACTGATCTACTTCTACAATTAAGTAGGTTTCTTACTAAGCTTAAACACAAAATCTAATTTTTGCAATATTGCTTTGCTTTCTGTTGTTTTTTAAATGCATATATTTGAGCTAAAAAAATCATAAATAGAAATAACTAACTAAAATAACTATCCCATTAAATAAATCCTTCCCAAAAAAAGCAAACTTTTTTTTTTTTTTTTTGAGACAGTCTCAACTCAGTTGCCTTGGGGTTGAGTGCCACAACATCATAGATCTCAGCAACCTCAAATTCCTGGGCGTAAGCAATACTCTAACCTCTGCCTCCCAAATAGCTGGGAGGACAGGCACCTGCCACAATGCCCAGTTTTTGTTTTGTTTTGTTTTTTTTAAGAGTTGGGGTCTTACTCTTGCTCAGGCTGGTCTCAAACTCCTGAGCTCAGGCAATCTACCCACCTCGGTCTCCTGGGTGCTAGGATTACAGGTGTTAGTCACTGCACCTGGCCAAACAAACTTTTATTTTTTATATTTATATAAAAAATTATATTCTCATATACTTATCATACTTAAGTTTTTCTTTAAATTCCATGCTGGATCTAGCATATATGCTTCTAATTTATTACTAATAGGAACAGAAGTAACATCATTAATTAAGAAGTAAATTGGCTTAACAATCCCCACTCTCTCCCACTTGAATTTAATAGTTATTGATTTCATATTAGTATTGAGTACATTGGATATTTGCAAAAAAAGCAAACTTTTAAATCCAGGGGTCCGATGTTATTTGTTTGTTCTTTGGTTCCCTGGTTGGTTGACCTATACAAAGCTCTACATAAAACACTCCTAGAATGACACTGTGCTTGATTATAGCGTTCCTCTGTGTTCCTCTGCCCCAGAACACCTATACATATTTATTCTGACTCCAGTTTCAGATCCACCCCATCCAGCTATCCAGTTCAGCTACAGGTGTATATAGAGCCATTCAAATCTGTACAAAATTTAAAAAATTTAAACATTCTAACTAAATTTATTTTACCTTTTTTTATTAAATTAAATCATTGCTGGATACAAACATATGCCCTACCTTAAGAATCTGTCCTCCTTCTGGATATCGTCTTAAAATGTCCTTGAGAAAATCAACAAGTGGTGGGGTTGTTTGACCAAATCGACCTAAGACACAGAGCACATTTTAAATGATTTAGAATACAATTACATGACCTAACATCGGTATGTAATTTGGTTCTGAGACAAAGTATAACTAATTATACAAGTTACAGGATCATACATCTCACTGTAGCACTGTGGTACAAAAATCTACCTGAAATTCAGCAGAAAGTCAAGCAGATGCAATTTTATCAAATCAGGTTTTTAACTGAACTACAAATTAGGTTTCAAAAATATTCAAAAATACACCATCAGAAAAGATTATTAATTCAAAATAAAGAACATGATGAGGTAGAGAAGAGTATGGCTATTTTCCAAAGCAAATGGAATAAATGGTGCTATCTTGTAGGTGCTTTGCCACCAACGAATAAGCCAGAGATAGTAGTGCCAATGTTCACATTCTTAATATTTTCAATGTCAACCAGCATTATAACTGTTCTGAAAATTGGCAGTCACTGCCTCAACAGCTATCTAGCTCAAGTACCCTTAAACCTTACAGATATTCTTATACCAACTGACTCCTTCAGATAGGTGTCGGGAGGCTGCAGGGAGAATGGGACAAAGTGAGGTAATTCTTCAGATGCACAGAATTTTTAAAATTGGTATATATGTAAAAAGAAATCTGTGCTTAAATAAACAAACTCATCACCATAAATTTATACACATCATTTTGGTACAATTACCCAAGACCAAGCCTAAATAAGACTCTTTTTCCACAGACTGCGGCCCCACTCAATCTTGTAATTCAACTAGCTCCATCTGCCTTACTCTGGCACAGATATATGCTTTCATTTCACTTTTAAAACAACTTTTTAAAACCACTTTATTGTGGTCGAATTGACATACAAAAGGCTGTAGATATTTATGTACACAACTCAATGCATTTGGCGACAAGTATACCCCCATGAAACCCTGAAACCATCACTCCCTTCAGTGCCATAAATATATCCATCACCTCCAAAAGCTTTCTCTCCTGTCCCTTTTGCTTTTATTAACTTTTGTGGTAAGAGCACTTAATGTAAGATTCACCCTCTTAGAAGTACACAACACAGTATCATTCATGTTAGGCCCTGCATTGTACAGTAGATCTCCACATCTTATGTATTACATATAACAAAATTGGTGTACCCTTGTACCAACACTGCCTCATTTCTCCCCCCAACCCCCAGCCCTGGCAACCATCATCAAGTCTCTGCTTCTTTGTTAAAAGTTAATATTTATGCAACTAAATATGTCATACACTCCTGGTAAAGTCAATATTATACCTCCCCCTTTTAAGCCTTTTGATTGAAGGTTTACAAAAAGATGACAATTTTTGGAAGTCAGATCTCCAATCTTGATCCAGTCAGGTAACTGAAAAAAAGAAAATAAAATGTATGAAAAGCAATATAGTCCCTAATACTGTAAATTCAAAACATTATCTCAATTTTTTTCTCCACTTAAGAATGCTTGTTAACTGTTCTTATCAGGAAGTAAGTTGCTCTGGAGAATGAATATTCCAGAGATCAGAAATTTAGTAAAAACTTTTATTTAAAAATTAGAAGGATTTAAAGGATTGTTTTCCTTAAATAATTAGAAATTAATAAAAATCCACATATTTCTGCTTGAACATAATTTAAAAATTTTAACGATGAATCAAAATCATTAACATAAGTAAAATCATTGTTTTGATCAACATCTCCAAAGTGTATTGCTCTTAACAGAACTCTATGAGACCTTAACAGATGCTGGAAGACAAAAATAACCTATTTCTAAATAATGGGAATAATTTGGTTTTTAGAGCATTTAACATATTTATACAACAACTTTCTTAGAAAAGAGCATACTAAGCTGTAGTTCCCAAATTTTAGCAGCAATTTTTTTTCATTTACTTTCAGACAGCATTCTATAGGATAGTATTTCTAGACACACACTTTGGAAAGCACTACTACAGATGCTGCTACCAAAAAAAGGTGTGATGTGTAAGGAAGGAGCAGATGAAGCTTCTGCCCTTTGAAGCCGCCCTGGTATATGACAACTCTGAAATCAACTTCCTAAACAAGGCCTTAACATTAGCTTTTGTTTTGGTGATTTTTCTGTTTCTCCTAAAGGCATCATACAAAGTGTGGTACTGTGATCAACAGCGACAGTGTAACACAGTACCTTTTTTGGAAAAAAGATAAATAATGCAAAGCCAGATCAACCTTTTCCCCACCAAGGTTCATCACTGAGAGTTCCGGTGGAGTGACCTAAGACAGGTCAACTAACTCCAAAATACGACTGAAAAGCTCATCTGAAGGACCAGCTTTCCAACTTACACTTCCCCAACAGGGTACAAAAGTCATCCTTTACTATTTCAAAAATCTGACACTTCTAACTCATGGCACACTAATATCCTCCAAGGTTCCTAAAACTAAACCTGTCAAAATGTGAACTCAAGCTATGTGGGTCTGATGATCAATGTTTCCAAAAGACTAATCCATGGCCTATCTTATTGGAAAGCAATTCTCCAAGAAGAGCAATCAAGCAGCAGACAACCTCAGCCCAAGATGTAGGGGTTTTTCTTGGACTTCTCTCTTTCCTGGATCCAAAATCACTTCAACCAAAGTAACTTTGGTCTCATTCATCCCCACATTCAGTGTGCCATATGAAATCTTAAAAGTTACTCGTGTAAGTCTATTTTATTTTTAAAACAGGATGATTATAAAATAATTCAAATATCTGGGTCTCTGTCCATGCCAGCCTCAACTTCCCGTATAAACCTCAGAGATGCGCATCTTCATTTAACTCTCTCCAAATTACTAACACAATACTAATTCTGTGGGTCTCCCAACATTTCTTCCTTTGTTCAACTTTAAGGGACACAGGGAGATGCTCAAGAGCCAAAAGTTAGGGAACAGGGGGCATTTGTGCCAATTAAAGACAGAAACGGTTTCCAACTTCCTGGTTTTAAGGCTTTAAGCACATTTGGTATGGAGTTAAAAGCATCAACAAGAGGCAAAACTGTAATTTACAGCTTCAGTGGCTTTGCAGGGAAATAAAATGAGGTGCTTACAAATAATACTTCCAGGCAAGGGAAAGCCAGACCAAAAACAAGAAGACAGTGGATAACCTGGAAACACTGACAAGCACCTACTGCGGAGTTCACACCAACCAAACCCAGCATGTGGTGAGAAGCCGTCAACAGCTTTCATTTCCTGCTTACCCCAAGACAGAATTCTCACCAACAATTCTAATCTAACAGGTTTTAAGCATGTGAATTAAAAAGGAAAAGAAAGCCCCCCCTCTGTGAAAGATGTACAGGGGAACGTTTCTGATAACTTAATAAGTTAATCGGTCAGTAGAGAGGTCACAGCCCATCCTTTTCTGAGTCCAGAGAGAACTGTGTCCTTTGCTTGCTTCCTGCTTAAGCTTCATCTTTGACTTCTGAAGTTAATTTTAATGGTTTAAGCCCTTCCTCTTTTTTTCAAAAGAGCTTTATGTTTAATTTTTATTTTTCCCCAATTGATAGATACCCTTACAGACTATGGTATGAAAAGAGTAAAAAGTTCATAGAGTTTGGTATCAGACAGACCTGGATTCCAATCCTGGCCTGATATTTTATCTCACTGAATCTTAGCTGTACTCTACTGCAAAATGCATTAGTAATGTCTAACATGAAGTTCCTCTGAGTATTAAGTACAATGATACATTATAAACACATCATCTCTACTGGAATAGGTATGCTACAGTGACACTGTACACCTATTCCAGGATAAATCCTTCACTTCTAGAATGGTATCTGGAACAGAGCTCAATAAATGTAATCACACTCTCAACACATTTTACCAAAATACAGAATAAGAAAGTGCTAAGTGTCAGTTACTTCCCAAATTCTATCTCCAGCCCTGACCTCTCTCCCTTGAGTTTTAGTCCCATATTTGCAGCTGCTTGTTGAATATCACTATCTAGTAGAGACTTCAGAATTGGTTAGAATTAACCAATTAGTTTTATCCTGTTCATATTAGAAATAAGAAAGCAAACCCCCAACATGAATTAACTTGGCCTCTGTTATATACACACAGGCAGGATGGGAAGAGGGACCCAGGTCACCCGCCTCTCCATTCCCTGTATCTTCCTACATGCTACTTTAGGTCTTACCAGCTTGACAAGAGGTGAACTAAATCACATGTAATAGTAAATTGATCACTATACTTCCTCCAAACTAAGCTCCCCCTCTGCTAACTGAACCATTATTTTCCTATTCTGACTCAAAGCTTGCCCATGTTCTTGGCTAGACCTTCTGTCTTATTCTACACTCATCCTCCCAGCCCCCACATCCATTTGGTACCAAACTGCCCTAATTTTACCTTTCAAAAAGTCTCCTAAATCCTTTTCTTTCAGTTGCACCTTTACAGCCTTATTGCCTCTTATTAGCACAAGTGTCCCACCTAGACCCCCTTCTGCCTGCCCACCCAATCTCGAACACTTTACACACACTGCCACTCTCACCCATCCCACACCCACATTTGCACACACACCTACAAAACACTTCTAATGGGAAGACTGAGCCACACCTGAACCTTTGAATGTGACCCCATCTAGGGAACAAGAAGAAAAATTAGAACCAGAGTAACAAAAGAAATGGGCATAGAACCAGGAGAGAAGAAAGGAAAAGAAGATTAAAAGATAGGGGCAGGCAGAGAAAAAGAGATAAGAATGACAAATCTTTGCTTCTTTTCAAGTCTATATCAAACCCTAAATCACCAGTCTGTGTATCAAGCAGTCTGCGCAACACAGTGAGAATCCTTTCTTTAAAATATTAGCTGGTCGAGGTGGCATGTACCTAAAGTCCCAGCTACTCAGAGGCTGAGGCAGGAGGATCACTTGAGCCCAAGAATATGAGGCTGTAGTGAGCTACAATTATGCCACTGCACTCCAGCCTGTGTGACAGACACCCTATTTCTAAAAAAAAAAAAAAAAACTTAATAAATAAAAATAAAGTCCTCAATCAGCCTTTCCTTGGCTGCCACCACAGTCCTAAGTCCTTCTGATGAAGCTCATACTACAGTGGGGTGAGGCCCTCATTTCATCAGAGGACTAGCTAGCACCCTCTATTTCCCCACACCACAGCCACCTCAGAGCAGCCATCATTCTACATAAAGGTGGTGACCTTAACAAAGGATAAGATCAATGCTCTCATGACAGCAGCTGGTATAAACATTGAACTTTTGAGGCCTGACTTGTTAGCAAAGGCCCTGGCCAATGTCAACACTGGGAGCCTCATCTGCAATGTCTGCAATGTCAGGGTTGGCAGACCAGCTCCAGAGTGGGTGCAGTGCCAGCAGGAGGTCCTGCCCTGCCATCACTGCTGCCCCAGCAGGTGGAAGCGAGGAGAGAAGAATCCAATGAGTCTAATGAGGACACACACTCTGGTCTTTTTGATTACACCTCTTTTGTAACATGTTCAATAAAAAGCTGAACTCTTCAAAAAAATAAAGTTCTCACTCAAGTCAAGGAATGCATGCCAACAAACACCTTGGGGCACTGATAGGAAGGACTGATCCATCCACAGAGGAACATGAGAGCAGACTAATAAGAAATCCATGTCAAGGAGGACAAGGGACAGGAAAATTGACCCAGGTACAAAAGGCCAAGATTACCCCGAAGGATTAAAAATTCTAACAAAGTACTTCACCAATGTTTGCACTGGACAGTAAAGAAACCTCATACTTAAAATGTCACTCTATGTTGCTCCGTATGTATTTCTTATACATGTCCGACTTTTTTTGACTCTTTTTAAATCCTGAAAATGATGCTTTTTATCATGTGATATTAAAATGAAATTTTTTAAAAAATAAAAAATATGTTAATTTTTGGTAAAATATCTTCAATTAAACTCTTTTAAGAAAACTATAGAATTTTCAGCAATCTTAAAGGACACAATATGAAATATTCCTATTTTCCAAAGTTTTCCTCTATCATGTCATACACTTGCACTTTAGAAGTTGTATTATTAAGTTTACGCCTCAAAATAATAGGTTGTATATTATATAGTAATATTCTCTGGACCCTAAATTTCTGTGACTGAAACATGGGGGGAAATTTCCAAGATATAAAAGGTAAAAATATTTACCAATATTCCAGTTAAATTTATAACATAAATAGAAAAATATGACTAATGATTAAGGCACTTCAATGACGATGTCTCTAAAAAAAAAAAAAACTGTAGCTATAATGCCCAACAAAAAATAATCGTAATTTCAGAAACTTAAGATTCAGACAACATGGGGCGGGATGCGAATGTTAAAATGGTATATCAATAAAACACACAGTTATTTAGGGAGCACTATTGAATCAGAGCATCTATCTCCCGGCGCTGAGAAGGGAGCAAGCGCGCCGTGGCGCTGCCACCCTCGCCCGGAGTGCGGCCCCGGCTCCCGCCGCAGGAGGCGCCCCCGGCCGCGGCCCCCACCTACCTCTCGGTCGCCGCGCCACAGCCGCTGCTCCGCCGCGGGGAAGCCAGTCTCGGCGGAGATGCGCTCCTTTACGTCGCGCGCGGTCCAGGACGCCGGGACAGCCAGAGTCCGGCAGCCCATGCAGCCAGAGAGCACAGTCACCCTGACGCACCTGCGCAGAAAGCAAAGGGACCCGCAGTGAGACCGCCGGAGGAGAGCCGGCTCGGGCCCCCGCATCGCCGAGCGCGCGCCCTCCCGCCCGGGCCGCCCGGCCCGGCCCAGCCCAGCCGGGCCAGCGTTACCTGTCCCCCATCGCCGGCGTCCTCGACTGCGGGGCTCGCGTCCGCCCCCCAACGCCGTCGCTGGTCACGGCAGGCCCCGCCGCACCCAGAGGCCGGGGGCCGGCCCGGAGGGCGGGATCCTCATGGCGCAGGCGGGCGCCGCCGCCGCCGCCCGGCTCAGCCGCAGCCCCGAGAGCAGCGGCCTGAGCCGAGGTGCAAAGGCAAGAGGAAGCCGGAGGCAGCGGCCGCGCGCTCCCGCGCGCTCCCGCCCGCGCCCGGCCCCTGCAGGCGCCGCCCGCGAGCACGCGCCCGCCCTCCAGGACCGTTAGCGAAGGAGCAACTCCGCCCCGCCTTGGCGGCTAGGCCCCGCCCTACTCTCAGGGCCCCGCCCAGCCTAACTGGAGTCTGGACCAAGGGCGCTGCGCTTCTGCTCACTCCAGACCCGCCCACCCCCGCCAGTCTTGCAGAGGCTCCTTTTCCCCGACCTCTAACGCAGCACGGTACTTGCAAAAACGTGCAGCTAGAAAGGAGATGCATTTTCTCTGCTCGAGTTCAACAGAGCGTTGAAATGCAAAACTAGACACTTACCCAGAGCCTAAGTCTCTACAACTCTAATGATTTTTACTCAATGGAAACGTCTACAAATAAGATTTATCGCGACTTCTTCGGCATGAGAAGGGATTTGGTGGTTAAAGAACACGATTGTCTTCCGTGGTTTCGTTTCGAGTTTGTTTTTAAGTAGGATCAATGACTCAGTTGGCTGGTGAAAGGACAGCCAGCAGCAAAGTAATAGATGAGAATGCACATAAGTTTATCTTATGACATGTTTAAAAACTTAATTTGGCAAATTACTTTATATTATTAGTAGACTTAGTGTCTCCACATCTCAACCGCAGACTCTTTGAAAGCAGTAACGTGAATCTTAAAGTTGATATAACCATCCCACAGTAAGAAAGTTGCCTTGTCATTTGAAAATTTGCCGGGCTTTACAAGGCTTTCACCAATGCTAGGCTCTTCCTTTGGCTTATTTCTTCCAAATATGGATAAGCACATTGCAAAAAGAAAAGCAACAGCTATTAAAGCAATTCAAAAGCTACACTTTGAACAAATAAACTTATTTGGTACTCTTATTAACACCCAAAAAGATGGGTGGGCACCCGTACTCAGTGGTTAGGGTACTGGCCACATGCTTCGGGGCTGGTGGGTTCCAACCTGGCCTGGGCCTGCTCAACAAACAAACAAACAAACAAAATAAAAAGAATAGAATTAAATGTTAAAGTCAACATAAAAAAAGATAATTCAATTGCAGCTTCTTCTCCCAACAATATTACTACTCAGAACTCATCATCTGTAATAAATACATAGAATACTCTCACAGCTGTTCCATTTTTCTCTTACCATAGTTAAAGGGAGAGTGATATAAGTCCTGCATACCTTTTCCAACTTTAAAGAGATAAGCTTGCTCAGTCACTTGGAGGAGAATGTGATAATTCAGTTTAGAGATTAGGCAAAAAAACCCTATTTACTTCTTTAGTCATACAAGACTATCTAAGCAGACACCTTAGAATAGCAACAAATGGAAAGAATGTGAATTCGAATTTATCTACTGACTTTTCTCTCTGGTCCAAGTACCATGCTCAGTCCCCAAGGCCTGGAAATTAGCCCCTGCTGTAGTGTCAAAGCACACCTAAATCCTTCCATTAAAAGAGTTCAAAGTAAACCTCTGGTTCTACCAGCTTTCCTTGGGAACAAAGCAAACAGGATGCAATGACAATGGAACCCAGGGGCAGAGGTGAGGATGTGAGAGACAAAAGGATGACTTACACCAAGAGGCACTGAGCAATAAGAGAAGCAGATTCAGCTGAGGAAAAAGGCTGGTCACAAGACCTGTTGAATATTTGGAGTATCCTCAGGATACATCTTAAAGGGTTAGTTGACATAAAAACAAATATGAAACTCAAAAGAGATGTCAAAGCTAAGGATATACCAGATTTAGGAATCATTCATTTAACCATTTGGATAATATTTATTGAATCCCTGCTCTGTCCTAGTTAGACGTGCTCCCAATAACAATGGCAAGCAATGAACAAAACAAAGTCCCTAAGTAGTTTTTCAGTGGGTACAGAGTTTGCATTTTACAAGATGAAAAGAACTCTGGAGATGGATGGGTGGTGACGGTTGCCCACAATTATGAATGCATTTAATATCACTGACTGTATACATAAAATAGTTAAGATGGTAAATTTTATGTGATGTGTATTTTACCCCAATAAAAAAATAAACTTTTTAAAAGCTAGCCCAGAAAAATTAAAGAAATTGATGAGAAGAGTTGCCAAGGCTTGATACAAGTGGCAGGTAGAGGGCAGGTTGTGGAAGCAGAGAAGATGGGGTCAATCTAGGTCTCTAATGAGATATAACACCCTGACTGGCAGGTAAGCAGCAGCAAAAGACTGAAAAGCCAGAAAAAGCAAAGATTAACTTGGGCAACTGGTAGATGAACAAGACAAAAGTGACAAAATCTTACTAGCTAAGGCATTTATATACTTTATATTAGGTAGAGACCCCAAGTTCTATAGGTTTTGTTTTCTAGTTTCTAAGTGTACAATGATGATTTCTAACGCATGTTATATAAATAAGTGACAGGATTATTTAGACAAAAATCGTCAGTAAGTATATGAGTTCCCCAAAAAAGAAGTAAGAATCCAACTTTAGTAAGGATCTTGAGAGCTGGAGGAGTAAAAAGATTTGCCCAAAGTCACACAGCTGGATTCCAGGCCTGGCTCCAAACTGCAGGCTTTTTCCATTCTGTAAAGGGCTGGACTAATGGGAATTATTAAAATCAGGAAAAATCTTTAGTTAAAGATAAAAATAACCCAAATCTCAATAAATAATACACATATTCCTTTTGCGATTTCAGATACGGGTAAGTACTATTGAAAGGGGCAGAGCAAGATAACAGAGCAAAATATAGAAGGTACTCTTTCGGAGCAAGGCCTAAAGGAATCAAGGGAAGCTGTTATCTGAGAAGAAAGGGGGCCCAAAGCCACTGGTGTTGTTCTCTCTTTCATAATTTTTGACCTGCACTGGAATTATCTCCTCCTACTGGGTCTGCCTCCTCTAGTTTCCCCTTCTCCAATTCATTTCCCAACTTGCCACAAAGTAAGATTTGGAATGGATGCCAATTTTGTCTACTGATGGAGTCCTAACAACCTGAAAGAGGTCCTAACACAGAATGGGTACTCAATCAATACAAAAAAAGGAAGGAGTAAGGATTGAAGGAAGGAGAGAGGGAGGAAAAAGCCAGAAAAAGCAAAGATTTGGCAGAGAAAAGGAGGAAAAAATATATAGAAAACACAGAAAAGTAGAAAGAAATAGGTCCAAACATTATTCATAGTTCCATATTCCAATTGCATATTCCAATATAAGCAACATTTTTGCACATTTCCATTAATTTAAGAATTTTTTAATTATCCTGATCATACTACATGTATATAATATTTTTTAACATTTTTATCATTTTTATGAGCCTCATTTCTTAAGCATAATACTTAATACTGTAGTTCACTGAGAAGAACTGTCTTTAGCTACCTAACCCTTTTAAGATTACACAGGTATTTAAATTTTTTTAAATCTGAACAACCTTTAATAAATATATTCATTCATGACCTCTTATCACTGTTTCTTATAAATGTTTAACTGAGCCTTAACTCATCTTTTTTTTGTTTTTTTTTTGAAACAGAGTGAGATGTTGTCACCCTGGGTAGAATGCCATTGCATCATAGCTCACAGCAACCACAAACTCCTGGGTTCAAGTAATCCTCCTGTTCTGGCCTCCTAGGTTGCTAGAACTACAAGCACCTGCCACAATACCTGGCTAGTTTTTCTATTTTCAGTAGAGACAGGGTCTCATTATTGCTCAGGCTGATCTCAAAGCTCAAGAGATCCACTGGCCTCAGCTTCCCAGAGTGCTATGATTACAGGTGTGAGCCACCGCACCTGGCTGAGCCTCAACTCATTCTGAAGGAACATATCAACAAGAGCAGCACAGCAAGAAGTTACCATGTTAATCCCTTATGTTTAGAGGGAGTTCACACTAACAACTCATAGACGTCATAGAACCACACTTGGAGCCGATTTCACTTGTAGAGGTGGGCAAATAAAACTGGCTTTCTGCATAAACTGGACTTTTGCTGGCTAGAAGCAGAAAACAATAATGTTATGCCTTCTCGTAACTCCCCCTGAAGAGTCTATTTTCCCTTAACCTTGGATGGAGTATCTGGCAGGAGCCTTAACTTCCCCCATCACTCCAGGATGATGAACTTTTTCTACTCCCTAAAATGGGCCTATTCTCATAACTGAAAATTCTGTCTAGGTAATAAAATGTAAAAATCTGTCTAGGACAAATGTAAAAAGTATTTATTAGCTACTGGTTGTCTTTACTCTGGCCATGCAAATCTGCTAGACAACAGTTTGGAAGCAGAGAATGAAGCTGAGAGTTAACCTACTGGCAGCAATTCTTTGTGATTTTGTGAAATGGAATGTGTCTAAATAGCCTTTTATCAGAGGGAAACTATTCATCCTTTCTGGAAAATGTTCACCAGTTACGTAAAGACATAAGTATAACTAATTATTATTCCTCTGTTTAACAGCTGTTTGATAATTATTAAGGATATTGTGCACACACAATTCAGTTAAGTCCTATAGAATGAGTAAAAACCACAAGCCAAATAGACAAAGGGGAAAGATCTTTAAGGGAGAGGAAATGACACCTGCAAAATATGGGAGTGGAAAAATCACAATAAAGCTGAGGAACTTCCAGTAGTGCCACACTATCACAGGGTAGAATCAGTGGGAAGGCACAGAAAACGATGATCCTGGAGAAGTTTGAAATCTTAGGGTCACATCTGAAGTCATCTGAACTGAAGAGGGGGCTACGTACAGATGTTAATCCAGTTAGGGGATCATAATTGCATTTCACAAAGATTATTTAGGCAACAGTACTGAGGATAGCTTGGGTGACAAAAAGACATAATATAAGAACAAAACCAAGGGGAAAAATAGTATCAGTGAGCTTACATGAAAAGCTTCAAAAAGGGTGTCACCAGTGCCAAGTATCACATAGGTAAAGTGCCCACAAGACTTGACAACTCGGAGGCCACTGTTGACTTAGTTCTATGCTCCAGACCCTTCAAGAATTTCCCAATGACTGTGGGAGCAAGGTCAAGTTATTTGGCATAGCATACATGGCTTCATGAGTTAGCCTGGGTCATCCTTCTCAGATTCTCCTCAGGCCACCCCCACACATAATACCTTCTGTCTCCATGACCAATCGGTAGTACTATGCAGCATGGAGCACTTCCTGTGTGTCAGAGACCTGTTAAAAGTCTTCTATCACTTAGAGCATTTGCTCTTCCCCACAAACCCATGAAGTACATAAAACATCAGATAAAGGAAATGAAACTAAATATCTTACCTATTGCCCCACAGCTATCAGTGGGAAAATTAGGATTTGAACCCAGATAGTCCAACTCCAGAGCCCAAGTACTGTGTGCTGTTTCCTATTGCTGTGCTATGCCCACGGGCTCTATCCAAGTTCTCCCCACCTCCCTGCAGTCCTCTTTCCATCACTCTCCATCTAATAAATCTCTAAGTCCTAGTCCAAGTACCACCCCTTCTCACAGTTTTCCTTGACCCTTCCAAGCTATCTCTTTTTGTCTTGTCTTTGCATATACACATATCACATTTTTACTGATTATAATTAACTTCTGTTCCTTACAATGGGAGCACCTTTGTATTCCTCTTTATATCTTAAGGGCCTCATAGATAATAATATTTAATAAATATTCCCTAAGATATTTGAGAGTTAAATGAATTACTGTATGTAGGTAAATATCAACTGCACTCCTGACATCAATTAATAAGGCTTTATTTTGGTTTTGGTTCTGTTAGAAATACTTTTGGCTATAAGTAACTGACTACCTGAGCAGCAACAGCTAAATTGATAAGGGTTTCTTTTTGTCACATGTTAAGAAGTGTGTAGGAAGGCTGATTCTCAACAATATCAGGATCATTGTCCCTGTGATGCATTGGGTCTATATCTCTCCTGGTTCTAAAATGACTGGAATACAATGTAGGAGGAAGGAGAAAGGGGAGGACACTAGTTGCATCTATTTTATCAGGGAAACAAGAATATTCCAGAATTCTCATTCTCTCTCTCTCTCTCTCTCTCTTTTGCTCTCTCATTGGCTACTTCTAGCTGCAAGAAAGGCAGAGAAAACGAATATTTCACTTTTAAGCCTCTATGGTGGAAGATTTCCACAAGAGAGTAAGGATTGGTGAGTGAATGTTGGATCACCCAACAATACTATCTACAACATTGTTCTAATCTACATAGCAAAATTATTTTCAAAGGGTCTGCAAAAAATATTAGAAAACAATAAGTACCAAGTTTTTAAAAGATGGCTAGTAACATAATCAAAATACGTTTTTTAAAGGATATGGGGGTGGCAGATATAGTATTTCACAAAAGTAATTTTTCCCTGCCTTGGGATAGGAATTTAGGTAGATCCCATGTCTTTTCTGTTCACTCTTATGTAAAGACAATCTTGAGGTATCTTTATGTTACAAAACATCATTTCAATTCCATGACTGGGACAAGTTTAGCCAAAGTCATTAAATAAAATTTTAACCTTCCATCTCCAAAGATCATATTTCTCCTTGTTCCTTCCATCACAATCCCAAAGTCAAAGGCCCATAGTCAAAGGCTGACAGCCTTCTAGAAAGGAGGCATGGGCAGTTTCTGGTCTTACCCTATCTCCCCAAATAGTTGTCTGTGATATGACCCCACCTAGGCCAAAGTCTGGGATCTGGGAAAGGAAGAAGGATAGATAGGATTGTTCCTATTTGGCTAGGTGACTTCAAGCCTCATGATCTGGCAGGTGATTAAAGCTCACCCTTTTCTTTTGTGGCATTTTTTAGAAATTCCACCACTGAGTTTGTATGGTTTCAGGAGTGCATTTCTATACCTGGTGGTCACTCATGACTCTTTACATCACCTTAGGAGTTCCACACCATCTCCTGCTTCTTGATCCTGGGGCCCCTCCACCCCTCAAGCAGAGGAGGCTCCAATTCAACCCCACTCTGATGTACTCCCACCTAGTTCAGGTGTGGTCTATGGACAATTCTCTCATATCCCTTACCCAGTGACTCTGTGGGATTTAGGACAAGGACCCCAAAGGGTCTGTGAGCAAATGCTGTAAGTTCTCTGAGTGGTTCACCAGGCTTGATATGAGGGAGGTGACACTCCTCTACTCTTGTCCACTTAACATCTCTCTTCAAAACAATCTCAGCAAAACTTGCCTGCCCTCTCTAGTCTCTGGCTTGAGGGTTTCCCAGTCACAGAACTTGCTCTTGTGCCCTTTGAAAATCATGCACATGAGAAAGGATCTGTCACCCCAAACATTGATATATGATCTCTACAGTCAAAACTGAAGTAATACGCATTTTGTTTCAGAACATTTTTCCTTTTAGATTTTCAAATTTTAAAATGTCCATAACATCAAATTTATCATCTTGACCATTTTAAGTATACAGTGCAATGGCATGAAATATATTCATAATGTTGTGCAACCATCACCATTATCTACCTCCATAAGTCTTTCCACCTTATAAAACTGAAACTCTATACTCATTACACATTAACTCCCCACTTCCCCTCCACCAGGCTCTGGCAACCACCATTCTACTTTGTCTCTATGATTTTCAGTATTCTGAATCATGACGGAATCATGATGTGTTTCTCTTTTAGTGACTGGCTTACTTCACTTAGAATAATGTCCTTAGGGTTCAACCATATTGTAGCATATTACAAAATTTCCTCTTCCTGAAAAGACTGATTAATATTCCATTGTGTGCATATGCCACGCTCTGCTTATCCATTCATCCATTGACAGATGCTTGGGTTGCTTCCACATTGTAGATACTATGAATAATACTGCTATGAACATGGGTATACAAATCTCTTTGAGACTCTGCTTTAATTCTTTTGGGCACATACTAGAGTGGAATTGCTGGATTATATGGCAAGTCTATGTTTAATCTTTTGAGGAACTGCCATCCTTTTCTCCATGGTGCCTATACCATTCTACATTCCCATTAACCATCATCCAAGGGTTCTAATTTTCCACATTCTTGATAACACTTATTATTTTCTTGATTTTTGATCATAGACATTTTAATGAATATGAGGTGGTATCTTACTGTAGTTTTGATTTTCATTTCCCTAATGATTAGGAACATCAGGCATCTCTTCATATGTTTATTGTCCATTTTCATATCTTTTTTGGAAAAAAATGTCTGTGCAAGCCCTTTGTCTAATTCTGAATCAAGTTATTTGTTTTGTAGATATTGTTAAATTTTAGGATTTTTTAATAAGTTCTGGATATTAATCCCTTATCAGATATATGATTTGCAAATATTTTCTCCTAATCTGTGGGTTGCCTTTTTACTTTGTTCATAATATCTTTTGAGGCTCAAGAGAATTGAAAGAGAGGAAGTTAACAACTTTATGGGACATCTCAAGCAGCTGGGAGGGAAGAACATTCCAATCTCAAATCCAGCAGAAGAAAATAAATTACCAAAATTAGAGCAGAATTGAATGAGATTGAAAACAAAAGAATTATAGAACAGATCAACAAATCAAAAAGTTGGTTTTTTGAAAAAAATCAACAAAATGGCTAACCCTTGCCAACCTAACCAAGAAAAAAAGAGTAAAATCTCTAATCTTGTCAATTAGAAATGGTAAAGATGAAATAACAACAAACCCTTTATAAATTCAAAAAATCCTTAATGAATACTACAAGAAACTTTATTCCCAGAAATATGACAATTTGAAGGAAATTGATCAATACTTGGAAGCAAGTCATCTCCCAAGACTTAGGCAGAATACAGTGGAAATGTTGAACAGACCTATATCAAGCTCTGAAAAAGCATCAACTATACAAAATCTCCATAAAAAGAAAAGCCCAGGACCAGATGGCTTCATGTCAGAATTCTACCAAACCTTTAAAGAGGAACTAGTACCTATACCACTCAACCTTTTCCAAAACATAGAAAAAGATGGAATACTACCCAACACATTCTATGAAGCTAACATCACCCTGATCCCCAAAGCAGGAAAAGACTCAACAAGAAAAGAAAATTATAGACCAATATCACTAATGAATATTGATGCAAAAATATTCAACAAAATCCTAACAAACAGAATCCAGCAACACATCAAACAATTTATACACCATGACCAAGTGGGTTTTATCCCAGGATCTCAAGGATGGTTCGATATACGTAAATCTATAAATGTAATTCAGCACATAAACAAATTTAAAAAAAAAGACCATATGATTCTTTCGATTGATGTAGAAAAAGCGTTTGATAATATCCAGCATCCCTTCATGATCAGAACACTTAAGAAAATTGGTATAGAAGGGACATTTCTTAAACTGATAGAGGCTATCTACAGCAAACCCACAGCCAATATTGTATTGAATGGAGTTAAGTTGAAATCATTTCCACTCAGATCAGGAACGAGGCAAGGTTGCCCATTGTCTCCATTGCTCTTTAACATTGTAATGGAAGTTTTAGCCATTGCAATTAAGGAAGAAAAAGCCATTAAGGGTATCCGTATAAGTGAGAAGAGATCAAACTTTCACACTTCGCATATGATATGATTGTATATCTGGAAGATACCAGGGATTCTACCACTAAACTCTTAGAAGTAATCAAGGAATAGAGCAGCATCTCAGGTTACAAAATCAACACTCATAAAGCAGTAGCCTTTATATATACCAACAGCAGCTGAGCTGAAAAAACAATCAAGGACTCTATTCCATGCACAGTAGTGCCAAAGAAGATGAAATATTTGGGAGTTTATCTAACAAAGGATGTGAAAGATCCTATATCCTATATCACAAAATCCCAAAAGAGAACTATGAAACTCTAAGAAAAGAAATAGCTGAAAATGTTAACAAATGGAAAAACATACCCTGCTCATGGCTGAGAAGAATCAACATTGTTAAAATGTCAATACTATTGAAAGCAATATATAATTTTAATGCAATCCCCATTAAAGCTCCACTGTAATACTTTAAAGATCTTGAAAAAATAGTACTTCATTTTATATGGAATTATTAAAAAAAAACCTTAAATAGCAAAGACATTACTCAGGAACAAAAAAAAAGTAGGAGGAATTACGTTACCAGACCTCAGACTATACTATAAAGCAATAGTGATCAAAACAGCATGGTACTGGCACAAAAACAGAAAGGTAGATGTATGGAACAGAATAGAGCCAAGAGATGAATCCAACCACCTACCATTATCTGATTTTTGACAAGCCAATTAAAAATATTGAGTGGGGAAAAGATTCCCTATTTAACAAATGGTGCTGTGCTAACTGGATGGCATCCTGTAGAAGACTGAAACTAGACCCACATCTTTCACCATTAACTAAGATAGACTATAACTGGATTCAAGATTTAACCTTAAGACATAAAACTATGAAAACAGTAGAAGAAAGCTAGGGAAAACACTTGAAGAAATCCACTTGGGTGAAAATTTTATGAGGAGGACCCCTTGGGCAATTGAAGCAATGTCAAAAATACACTTTTGGGACCTGATCAAACTAAAAAGTTTCTGCACAGCCAAGAACACAGTAAATAAAATGGGTAGACAGCCCTCAGAACGGGAGAAGATATTTGCTGGTTATGTCTCCAACAAAGGTTTAATAACCAGAATCCATAGAGAACTCAAACGTATTAGCAAAAAAAAAAAAAAAAAAACAAGCGATCCCATCTCAGGGTGGGCAAGGGACTTGAATAGAAATTTCTCTAAAGAAGATAGGTGCATGGCCTACAGATATATGAAAAAATGCTCTCCATCCTTAATCATCAGAGAAATGCAAATCAAAACTACTTTGAGATACCACCTAACCTCACTAAGATTAGCCCATGTCACAAAATCCCAAAACCAGAGATGTTGGCATGGATGTGGAGAAAAGGGAACACTTCTACACTGCTGGTGGGAATGCAAATTAATTCATTCCTTTTGGAAAAACATCTGGAGAACACTGAGAGAACTAAAAATAGACCTGCCATTTGATTCTGCAATTCCTTTATTAGGTATATATCCAGAAGACCAAAAATTACATTACAACAAAGACATTTGTATCAGAATGTTTATTGCAGCCCAATTCATAATTGCTAGGTCATGGAAGAAGCCTAAATGCTCATCGACCCACAAATGGATCAATAAATTGTGATATATGTACACCATGGAATACTATGCATCCTTAAAGAAAGATGGAGATTTTACCTCCTTCATGTTTATATGGATGGAATTAGAAAATGTTCTTCTTAGCAAAGTATGGAAGAATGGAAGAAAAAGTATCCAATGTACATAGCCCTATTCTGAAACTAATTCCTAGTTAGTTTTATAGGAATGTCATAACCTAATTATAGCCTTAGAATATGGGAAGGGGGTGGGAAAGTGGAGGTGAGGGGGGTGGATGGGGGGAGGAAGGGTGATTGGTGGGGCCACCTCTATGGTTTATCTTACAAAGGTACAAGTGAATCTTTCTAAAAGCAGAGTATGAATTTTTTAACTCAATAACTAAGAAAATGACATGAAGGTTATTTTAACCAGTTTGATGAGAGTATTTGAAAATGTATATGAAAACAGCACACTGTACCCCATGATTGCATTAATGTACACTGTTATGTTATAAGAAATAAAAAAAAAAAACTAACTTAAGCTTATGTTAAAAAGCAACCAGTTAGTGATAGATATAAAAATAATATAGCTGCATTAATGTCGTTTTATTTTATTTTAGGTTTTTAAGTCAAAGACCTTTTCTGGGTCCTAATATGACCAAAGACAGACCAAAAATAAAAAGTAAGACCTTTATAAATTCCTTGTACATTTTTAAACTTAAAATTTAAAGTTTTAAGCTATGAGACATCTATACAATGGACTACCATTCAGCAATGAAAAGGACCATGTTCTTCATACACACAGTGACTCCCAAGCGTGTTATGCTAGGAAAGAAGCCAGACTCTAAAGGCTGCAGACTTATCTGGGTGGCCCTGCAGGCCCTCCTGAGGGTGGAAGTCCTTCTGGGCGTGGTGGCTGCTGTACCTGATCCTCTCTCTGGTGAAAGGGATGGTCTCGTTGTCTTTCTTCCAGTAGAACACGGGTGGGGGCATGCCTATCACGCGGCATTCCAGTCTCACCGGATGGCCTTCGGGAACACCACTATTCTGCAGTTTCTCCAGGATCACAGGCGCTTTCTTCACCTCTTTAGCTGAACAAGAGAAGGGTCATTCTCATTTGAATTGTAAGTGGTTTGAGGTTGCCTCAAACTCCCTATAGGTGGAACTTAGCAGCCTTCACTCATCAGCTTTCTCCCATCAGAACTTATGTGGGTCTTATGAGCGTCACTGCCTTGATGAAAGCTCCAGAAAGGTTAAAAAAGAAATGGGGCAACCGTCTCTGCACATCCCATGAGAGACAGCACATGAGGATCTGGGCTGCACTCATAGGATGCAAATGCTAGGTGGAATTAAAGATGTTTCTTTATTGCTTAACAGTCAATTTTCAGAGATAATAAACTCTATGTATTGAAACAGGTCCTTTTTTTCTTTTTTGGAGCTTATTTTGTAGAAGATATATTAATTTCCCCTCAATGTTTTATTTTTAAAAATCTTGCACCTATAGAAATATACTTTTTTTTTTTTCTAACTTTGAAACTGAGTCTCACTCAGTCACCCTGTGGCATCATAGCTCACAACAACCTCAAACTCCTGGGCTCAAATGATCCTTTTGTCTCAACCTTCCCAGTAGCTGGGACTAGAGGTGCCTGCCACAATGCTAGGCTAGTTTTCCTATTTTTAGTTGAGACAGGGGTCTCGATCTTGCTCAGGCTAGTCTCAAACTCCTGAGTTCAGGTGATCTACCTGCCCCCCAGCCTCTCAGAATGCTAGGATTACAGGTGTGAGCCACTGTGCCCAGCCTGTACTTTTTTATTTTTTAGAGACAGGGTCTCACTTTGTCACCCTCGGTAGAGTACTGTGCCATCACAGCTCACAACAACCTCCAATTCCTGGGCTTAGGTGATTCTCTTGCCTCAGTCCGAGTAACTGGGAGTACAGGTACCTGCCACAATGCCCGGCTATTTTTTTGCTGCCATTTGGCTGGGGTCGAGTTCGAACCTGCCCCTCGGTATATGAGGCAGGCACACTACCCAGTGAGCCACAGGCGCCACCCAACTATTTTTTAATTTTAGATTAAACATTAGATTGTGCTCCAAGGAGATTTTATTTGGCCAGGTAAAGGTACCTCACATCTCAAGGTTTCAAAGTCATTATTTAGCAAAATAGTATAAAAAAGGGTAAAATCCTGAAATCAACATATTCTTGCACAGTTTTTCCTACCCTGCTGATGAAAAGAAAGTATCAAGAGGAAAAACATATACGGAGGAAATAGCCACTAACCTAGAGGATTAGCATGCGGAAACTACCCTGAGTAATTTCTTAGAGGGCTGTGCAGACAGGTGGAGAAAGCCCAGCACCAGAATTTCCACCTTTTTTTTCTTTTTTTTGAGACAGAGTCTTATTATGTTGCCCTCGGTAGAGTGCTGTAGTGTCACAGCTCACAGCAACCTCCAAGTCTTGGGCTTAAGCGATTCTCTTGCTTCAGCCTCCCAAGTAGCTAGGACTACAGGTGCCTGCCACAACGCCCAGCTATTTTTTGGGTGCAGTTGTCTGTTGTTTTAGCTGGCCCCAGCCGAGTTCAAACCTGCCAGCCTTGGTGTATGTGGCCGGCGCTCTAATCACTGAGCTATGGGTGCCAGGCCAATTTCTACAGTTTGAAATGTAATTCTTGCTGGAATACTGCCCTGCAGGGTTGGCACCATCCAGGTGATGACGTCTTATCGTTCTCACCTATAAGCATTACAGTGTTTTGTTCACACCATCTATGATAAGGTTTATCAGTTTATTGAGTCAACATTTGGTGAGCGCCTTCCATGTTCCAGCCACTGAGATACACGGAAGAGGTACACAGGTGATGAGGATCACAGGTGGTAAAGACAGATACACAGAAGAACAAGCCAGACTCTGACCTCCGAAGCTCGGCATCTCGTCAGGGAGGCAAAGAAACAATTACACAGAAGGCTCTGAGGATTCTCTGAGCCTCTCCTTTTCTAAGTGCCAGGGAAACACAGAGGAAGATGGGTAGGGGCAGTTATGCCCGTGCATCTGTTGGGCCTGAGAGTGAGTAGGAGGTTGGTAGGAAGAGGAGAGTGTTCCAAGAAGTGGGGCCATTGCTGCTAAGCCATGAGAGCTTAGGGGGAAACAAAGGAGCCTAGTGTGTTCCAGGAATAATGCAAATAATAAGGCAAATGACGGGATTTAGCAACAACAGTCGATTGATCAAACAGTTATTACAACTGTTATGTGAGTAATAGGCACAACGTTCAACATTACATTTTTAGATTACCCACATGTCTTTGAAAGCAATGTGGGAAACATAGCCCTTACTACAGTGAAGGGGAAATAGATTGAACTCAGTGCGGCAAAGGACTATGAAATTCTACCGGAGGCTCTGCATATTTGGGCAATAACTTTGGAGGGAGTTGTGTTCAGGGGTTCCAGCAGCAAACCTTACCTACTACAGAGAGCTCCAGACTAAAAGAATTCTGCCCTGTTTTGTTGGTAGCAACACACGTATAGGTCCCCGCGTCGCGTTGAGTGAGCGGGTCTATGAGCAGGGAGTGGATTCCGGTTTCCCTGACCAGCATCTTGTGGGAAGCGTCTGGTAGCACAGGTTGGCCGTTGAGCAGCCACGTCAGCTCAGGGGGTGGTAAGCCACTCACCTAAAAAACAACAGGACAGCTGAGGCAAATGACAGACTGATGACAGGCAAATTTATTTGATGGCTGAGTTCTTTGTCCTTGTTTGGCACCAAATACATAGTGAAGAAAACAGCAGGTAGTGAGAAACCTCTCCATGGAGGCATCAGGAGAAAGAGGGGTCTGAACAAATGGCTGCATAAACTTGACCTATATAGTATTTTGACCCCAACTCAAGTCATGATTAATATATTTTATTATATTCTCATCAGAATGATAAGAATTACAAAGCTGAAGAGTTCACATAGGCCTGTGGTATCAATTTAAGAGAGGATATATTGCTTACATACCTAGTAAGCAAGAGGTAGCCAGAGAAAGGCCAGTGTCCTCAAACTTTGTTGCAAGGTATAATCATGTGGGAAGTATTTAAAAATCCTGATGCCTACTTACCACATTAGATCAGACTCTCTGGGGCTGGGACCCAGCCATTGGAATCTTTTGGACTTTAGCAGAGAGGGGGAAATAACAATCAACCCAAATATTATTTAGGCAGCTATGGGGAGAGCAAGAACCACCTACAGAAGTGGGCTCTTTATGAACGCTTAACTTCACACCTCCACCGATTTGCATCTGAATCTTCCATAGCATTCTGTACCTTTGGGGCAGAAGAGTGACTTGCCTTGCTCTCCACACTGAGGCATCTGTATGCTGCACAATTAAAGCTTAGTCGACAAATTAGAATGTAGAATACTAAGGGTGATGGAGCTTGATTATTATGAGAAACTAGCTTCTGCTCTCATAAACTGCCTTGGAGCCATCTTTGCATGACTATAACTTTTTCAAAGGCTGTACCTCACAATTCACTTTAAGGATGCAAAAATCACACTTTTGGCTCTGTAGTAATAAAGGTTTTCCAGGCACCATATGGAAACTGTCAGAATTACAGAGGTCCCCTCTTATCTGAGGTTTCAGTCACTCAAGATCAACTGTAGTCTGAAAATATTAAATGGAAAATTCCAGAAAGAAATAACTTATCAGTTTTAAATTTCACACCATTCTGAGCAGCACGATGAAATAAATCTCTCATCATCCCATCCAGGAGAGGAATCATCTACTTGTCCAGCATATTCATAATGTCTATGCAACCCACCTGTTGGTCACTTATTAGCCATCTCAGTTATCAAACTGAAAAAACATACTATATATGGGGTGCAGTCCTACCTATGATTTTAGGTATCTACTGGGGGGCTTGGAATATATCCCCCTTGGATAAAGGGAAGACTCCTGTATATCTCCCCTTTGGTTGTTTTCTAAAAACACAGTTAACTTGATATAATACAATATAATTTTTATTAAGATATGAAAATTTAAAAGTTTCATAATTTTGTTTAGTATTCAATGCTCCAAAAGAGCTTTATGAAAAAGAAAAAGTGATGTCTCCCCCTTCCCTATCCATTTTCCCTTGAAAAAGAAATACAGAGAAATAAACACAAACAAAAAGAAATGCAAACAAATACCAAATATGAACAGATCTGGAACCAAGGGTGCTCAAGTCTACCTTGCAATCCAGCCGACAGAGGCGGCCCTCGTGAGCTACCATGTCCCCAGGAGCCTGCAGGAAATGTGGTCGGAAAAAGCGTTCTTGCAGGGGCTCCTTGTCTCTTTCTTGTACTCGGGACCTTCCCCTACAACAATAATTATATTCAGGATCAAGCATTAAAGATAGAAACCAACTTACAAACTTAGGACCACAGGCACTTCAGCATAGCTGTAGGACATGGAGAAGGGTTTTTTCTTTTGTGAATTTTTTTTTGGGGGGGAAGGAGAAAGGGGTTGTAGACCATAGGCAAATACTAATAAATAATAATTAATGGCGTGGAGCTGATTTAAAACACAAGGTGGTAAACATCTCATGCACTGTAGGATTACCTCGTGAGCTCTGTAATCAAATAAGCAGGCTTTGACTTCTTTCTCTCTGAAGTCATTCTAAGTGGCTCAGCTCCCCTTGCTCTGGGTTTGACCAGTTGTTCAGAAGTCATCAAAATAAACAAATAAATCAGTATTCAATCTGAACCTCAAATGACAGCCCCAAAAGTCCTGTTTATTACCCAGAGCAAGGCAGCTGCAATCCTTGTGTCTTTGCGTCATAAAATTCAACCTGGCTATAAATTATGGCAAACCATTAAAGATGATCATGAACTTAAACTGGATAAGACCGACCAACAGTAACAGCTGTTATTGGAAAAGAAAGAGGAGGAGGAGGAATAGTTGCAACTGTGGTGAAATACTGTATCTGAAACATGGGTCGCTATTTTTGTTCCTTTAGTAAGTCACATTTAATTCATCTGTGTCAGCAGCCGTGGAATGCTTTGCTAAGACTTTGTGGCACCCTAAGATTCAACGGGAAAGCCAGGTTCTCTTTTCTTAGTGATTAATAAAATCAGAAAGAAAAAAACAGCTACTACATTGGAAATATTCCATCAACATATACTATATTTAATCATTAAAGGATTTCTGCTTTATTAAACAAAAGGTGGTAATTGAATTCAAAGGATCTGATTTCTTTTTTTTTTTTTTGAGACAGAGCCTCAAGCTGTTCCCCTGGGTAGAGTGCCGTGGCATCACAGCTCACAGCAACCTCCAACTCCTGGGCTCAAGTGAGTCTCCTGCCTCTGCCTCCCAAGTAGCTGGGACCACAGGC
>CAUYQV010065157.1:0-11817 GCA_963574575.1 Galagoides demidoff | reverse complement strand
ATCCCTGGATTATCACATTGTCTTACACGTCCCACGGGCAGTTAGCTTCCAGAGCACAAGAAGCATATTAGCAGCTGTCAGAACACCAGCACAATTATCAGATTTACTAGTCCCTAGGGAAAGATGGAGCAAAGGCTTCATGAAAGAAACATGGAAGTACTAAGGTTTTATTGGTGGGCTGAAGAGTTTGCTAATGATTGGAAATATTTCAAAATTAGTTTCCATAGAATCAGAACGTTTTAAAACAATAACTGAGAAAATGACATGAAGGCTGTGTTGATCAGTTTGATGGAAGTATTTCAGATTGCATGTGAAAAGCCCACACTGTACCCCAGAAGTGCATTAATGTACATAGTTACCATTCAATAAAAAAAAAAAAAAGTTTCCGCACAACTACAGGAGGGACTCTACCTAACAGATTCAAAAATTGTGACCTGGTTGTTTTACCCTCACAATGACCAAAAATTTAAAAAAAACAATAAATAAAACTTAGGTTCCTGGGAGCATAATACGTGGTAAGAGGCTACAATGAGGGAAAAGGGTGGTGGTGGCAGCGGCACCATATAGTCTGAGTAAAGGTCCGACAAGGCCTAGTGGGGGGAGCTGGAAAGGTAGACATTTTTTAAAAACATTTTTATCCACTCTAACAGCTCGACCTGGGCTTGCCTGTGTGTTGGCGTTTTGTCCAGGTGCTCCACATGTCACCTGGTGACGCCATTTTGTACCTCAGTAATGTGGGAATAGATGACATGTTCCCTAGATGAGCTCCGTCATCAGAGAAGCTGTGTTTTTGACCCCTCATTCTTCTAAGGTTGTTTTTAAGCCTAATTGAATTTTTGGCACAGGGTAGCAAGGCCTCATCCAATGATAAAACAGAGGGTCATTGCTTATTTATCCCTAGTAAATGTCTGGGGATGAGGTATCTTGCCAAATAGCATTCAGCATTCCTAATCTCACTACCCTATCCCCAGTGCTGATTCAGGATTGGTTTCCAAAATGGTAACTAGAGTTGATAAAGAAACATAGTAAGTTCTTGAAGTTAATCTCATCCATTCACCTTTTAAAAGTAGAAGCGAAAATGTAATGACGTAAGTTGCCTTTTGAATGCAGTAAAAACCTATAGCTTGTCCTGCTGACGTGGAAGGTGGTCTACGTTTGCAAACTATTACAATCTTCTCTTTCTTCAAGAGAGGCAAATGAATCTGTCCATATCAGACATTTTTGTTCCTAGGTGGTTCATAGAACACCTCCCACTCCAGCAGTAAGTGAATGAGCAGATTACGGTTTGAGACTGAAGCTGGTATATGAACGTGACATTTAGTTTGCGTGAACGTCAAGTCCAGCAGTGTCATTTGAGTTTGATTTTGGCATTTCCATTCTCACTTTCCCCTCTTCTAATTCCTTCTGTCACCTCCTCCCTTACTCCTACCTCCCACCCAAGGGGCTCGTACCAGGGGATGTTTTTTGGCCAGTAATTGCAGAAGACCCTCCATATTTGACCACCTCCTTATGTTGACCTAATTGTCTTCGTCTTTTTTTTTTAAATAATGTTCTTCAATAAAAGCTGAAGGTTGACCTAATTTTCATAGACCTAATTTTTTTTTCATAGACCGGACATGCACCACATGTCCGTATCAGTACAGGAGGCCTAGTTCCTTACGGTGACCACCTCCATAAGTTGATGAGTCTGTTACAATCCCTTTGGTGGGCAACTTACAGAGGTTCTACTGTATATGCCTCAGATACTGCCCTGGGGAATACAAAAATGAAGCTGGAGACATAAGCACTTCCTTAAAAATACTCCTAATCTGGGCAGGAAGTAAGACGGGTGTGCATTGTGGTCTGCAGAGTTCTGTCATCTGGTGTGGTCGGTATCCTTGGGGAGTTGGAAGACTTAACCTGGGATTCTAGAGAAGGTTCACTGAGAAGGTAACACTCAGATTTAAAAGATGAGTAAGAAATTCAGACAGGGAAGGAGGACATAGGAAAGGCCCAGAGTGATCTGGGAGTTACAGGAGAAGACTTCCCATGTGGGAGTGGCAGGCAGGACAGGAAGTTGGGAAGTAAGGCAAGGCCATTCATTAAGGACATTTGGATACCAAAGAGCAAAGTTCTTTTATACTGAAGGTTGTGAAGCAGTGATGAAAGCTGGGAAGTAACATACTCTCCCTTTTTTAGAGACCATTTTGCCAGCTGTGTGGAAAGTCAAATCTGAGTGGGTTGTGAAACTGGGTACTGAGAGAAGTGTAATTCCTGTAAACCTGGATGGGGTGGATGCTAAGGCAGTGGGAGATTCTGGGTGGGATAAGGGAGGTGAAGGAGAGACCGTGGTCTAGAATGGTTGGGTGGTTGGCCAGATTTGGAGCCATTCCTGAGAGGAGATAGACGAAGAGAGTGAACAAGTCTGGGATCTGTTTTGAGGGCGTGCTTTTGAGATGCCAAGTGGAAGTGGGACGAATGCTTAGTTTATAGATAAGGAGCTTAGCAGAAATGTCTGGGTAGGGGGTACGATGTGTAAGTCTTCTCTCCACCTGGTGTTTGAAGCACGAAAATGCATTTGTTGACCCCTGGACAGAGTAGGGTTTTCTCTTATCTTGAAATATAAGAGAAATGTAAGTTGAGTCTGCCTTTGACCCTTTTACTCTGAAAAAGAATTCTTGAAAGCTTGTCTAGGTCAAAAAGCCATGAAAATATACCTAGTTGCCGTCATGATTCCACGGGAAGCAGGGATTGGGTGTAAGCTTCTGGGTAAGGGATACCTATGTGGTTACCCTGTGTCTTTTTTTAGTATGCTAAACTAGTTTTCCTTTGATGGTTGTAACATACAGGTTGGTTTTGTTATATTACTCAGTTAGTCAAAGACACATATTTTTCCACCCAACATTTTTAGATGAATTAATTAAAATGTCTTAGTTATATAGCAGAACATGTTAGAGAATTACTAAAAGTAGAAAGTTTTACAAACGGTGTGATTGTGGACAGTAGGAGTGACAGGGATTGCTCTATCATCAGGACTCTTATTTGCATCCCACATAAGGTGGAGATAAGAAGGTTTTATAATCAATAGTAGTCTTAGGGCTTATGTAAAATGGGCTTCTGAGGAGCTAATTTTTCTTTTTTAGGAGTATCTCAATTTTTCAAAAGAAAAACAGAGAAGAGGGCAATTTTTCTTTTCTTTTTTTTTGAGACAGGGTTTCACTTTGTCACCCTCTATAGAGTGCTGTGGCGTCACAACTCACAGCAACCTTCAGTCCTTGGGCTTGGGCTTAGGTGATTCTCTTGCCTCAGCCTCCCAAGTAGCTGGGATGACAGGCGCCCACCATGCCTGGCTATTTTTTGTTGCAGTTTGGCTGGGGCCCAGTTTGAACCCACTACCCTCACTATATGGGGCCAGCGTGCCCAACTCACTGATCCATGGGTGCTGTCACCTCTTTTTTTTTCTTGGTGTAGAACATTTATTTATTTTTTCCAGGAAACACTCAAAGTTTAGGCGAGTGGGAAATAATTTTAATCAGAGAATTATACATTTTCTTCTCATATATCCTGCTTTGTACTAGGAAATGGCATTGTGATTCATTTCACTGTAAGTAAAATATTACAAATATTTACAGGAAGATATTAAAAATAACTCAAAACACAAAAGGCAAGATGAAATAAACTGGATTTTCAGAAATCTCTACTCCAGTGCCCACAGCACACAAGAAGAGAGTCAAAACAAATAAGGAACTAAGATTCCCCCGATCATAAATTTCCAAAGAACTGGAGAAGGGGAAGAAATGGGATGGAAATGGTGGTGTGACAGGGAATGGATGTTAGCAGCACTGCTTCAATAACCAATCTATTCTGAATGAAATACTCTCTCTTATATGCAGTAAATTCTCAACAAGTCTAAACTTTAGGATATTCCTTGAACTGAAATTAGAAAATACCCTGACAGTAGAAGTAGCTCTTTCAGCTAAGTTTAACAAGAGCCTCTTTCTTCATGGGCCACTGTTGTGAACAGGAGCCTGGTCTGGCATCAAAAGTTGTCACAGTAGCCCTTCCATCTCTTTCATGAAAGCTTCATATACATCATCCTTAGTTTGTACTGAGACAGGAACAGAAGGACCAGATTTGGGGGCTGCTTTGGTAAGAGGCACAGCAGAATCATCCTCTGATTTTCTTTGGGGAGTGGAAGTAGCCCCTTTATTTTCTCGGCGTACTCTCAGTGCAGTGGGCACAAAGCGAGTAATCTCTGCCTTGGGATTAGTGATCTGTGGCTTGGCACTGATGGTTGCTGTGGCTTTCTTCTCAATGGTGGCTGCCCTTGTATCATCTGCCTTGGGTCGCTGAATCAAGTTGGGTGGGGCGCTTAAAACTCCAGGGTTCAGCAAGGGAGCTGGTGGGAAAAGCCCAGGGCGGGCAGGTCCAAGTGGAGGCAGCAAAGGTGGGCGCATCATGCCAGGACGTGGTAGAGGGATACCTGGAGGTGCAGGGGGAGGTAGCCTTGGTGGAGGTCCCCGAGGAGGAGGGCCAGGAGGCAAACCTGGAGGTGGACCTGGGGGAGGGCCAGGGGGCCGGCCTGGTGGTGGTCCTGGAGGTAAAAGTTGGGGTAAAGGCCCTCGGAGTCCTGGCATTCCAGGTGGTCTCAGGAATGGAGGCGCTCCTGGAGGTGGTCCTGGAGGAAGGCCTGTAGGTGGTCCAGGAGGCCGTAAAGGTGGAGCAGGTGGTGGTCCAAGAGGAGGTGGTCCTGGCATGGGAGGTGCTTGTATCTGAGAAGGAGGAACAGACTGTGGGGGAGGCTGCTGCTGGGAAGAAGCAGTAGATGTGCCATCAGAATGAGCTTCCTCCTTATGCTGTTTCTGTGATTGTTTTTCTGCTTCAGAGTCATCAGTATCATCCTCATCATCATCCTCTGAAAATTCCTCTACTTCCCCTCCCTCCTCAGGGATTTCCTGACCTGCTATGCGAAGCATTATGGCTTGAAGGGGAGTTAGCTCCTTCATGTTCTTTTTTTTCCTTGATTTTTCTGGCATATCTGCATATTGTACACTTAGACCTGACTTTTTTTCTTCAGTGTTGTCTCTTTTATCATCAAGGTGTACAAATTCATCCCCCTCATTTTCTCCATCTGATCTGTCAGTGTCACTGTCATCAGTACTGGCATCATGCTTATCCTGATCCATGTCCTCAGGGTAGCCATCATCTTCACTGGTGCTGGAAACATCATCATCATGACCCCGCGGAGCAAGTTCAGGACTATATAACATGTCTTCCTCTCCTCTATGAGAAGGAAGATCTAGGGCAAAGCCCACTTTATGGCCATACATCTGCAAGACTTGAAGAGGAGGTGGACCAGGGGGAGGGCCAGGACATTTTCTGCCTGGGGGCAAACTTGGAACATCATGTCCAAGAAAAGGAAGGATAGAAACTGGCCGAGTTGGAGGTCCATAGGCTGAGGTTTTCTTAAGAATGGAGGGTGGCTGGGCACCGGGTAGTGGAATGTCCTGGATCAAAATGTTTGAAGGTGCATGTGGCATATCTGGCAAAGGAATACTCTCCACTTCCACATGCTGAGCATTCTTGACAGCATCAAAATACTGGCTAAGTTGAGCTCTCTTCTGTTCATATTCAACTTCCAGCTTTCTCAGTTCTTTGTAAATATCTGGATTCTCTTTTTCATAGAGTCGTAGAATACGTTCAAAGGTTTCACGCAGCTTTTTACGCTTATCTTTCAATACTTTCTCATTTAACTGTGGCTGTTGTAGTGGGTTAAACTCCATTTCATCCAATTTCTCCATGTCCCGGATAATCTGTTTGGGATCCTTCATCTTCAAAACTGCAGCTCGAACCATCATGCGCTGTTTTTTGTTCTTCTTTAATTCTCTCTTCCGGGCTTCCTTTCGAGCTTGGTCTGTAGGGTTCATGAATTTTCCGCTCTTGGTGGATGATGTGGATCTCCGTCCCATGTTGATAATGTGTGTGGTTTACTTTTTCATTAAGAAAAAGAAAAAAACACTTCTGCTGGGCTCCCAGGGCTGCGAGAAGTGAGGAAGGGATGACTCCCAGCCTCTTTTCCTTGGTAGGGCCTTTAGGTCAGCCTGTCGGCCAACCGCCCAGCCACCGCCATCTTGAAACCTCGCTCCCCGCCGCGATCCCTACGTCATCTCCTGTTCTCTCCCCTGTAATCCCTATGTCATTTCCTGTCCCCTCGGCTGTGATCCCTACGTCATCTCCTGTCCCCTCAGCTGGCGTCTCTTAGCCTTGTTCTGTCCTGGAACCATAGAGAGTTCTTTTTTTTAAGAAACAGTCTCCCTCTGTCAGTCTCGGTGGAGTGCTGCGGGTCACAGCTCACAGCAACCTCCAGCTCTCGGGATTAGGCGATTCTCTTGCCTCAGCCTCCTGAGTAGCTGGGATGACAAGGCACCCGCCACAACGCCTGGCTATTTTTTGTTGCAGTTTGTCCGGGGCCGGGTTTGAACCTGCCACCCACAGGCACCACCCGAGAGCAATTTTTCATGATTATGTAGGATGATTTAGGTGGCGTGGGGCATAGCATCGCTTCTTTGTGTTATATCAGGTTGTGAGCATGGTGGGGAATGCAGGAGAATCTCAGTGTTTCGGCTATCTGGAAGGAAAGTAGTTTCCAAGCTTCATTTTCCTGGTGGAGAGTCTTAAACATCCTCAGAGTCAGTTCTAGGGTCAGGGCCTGAGGGTAAGACCGAAGAAGTCAGATGTTAATGATTTATTAAATGATTGTGTTTTCTGTTGGGACAGACTTTTCACAGATAAGGAAAAGTATATATATTTTAATGTTGTTTGTCATGTGTTATAAAGGAAATTTCTCTAGTATTGACATATTGCTCATACTTCACATGATATAAGACCTCACAGAAAGGGCTGGAAGAGGCTCTTTACTTCATTGGGTAAGAAAGGCTTTTGACAGCTGTGCAGTGTGGAAAACTGGCCCATGGTTTATGACCAGATCTGGATTTGGAAAAGACCAGAGCTCAGAGTTATAACATATGGAACTTATTTGGGAAGTAATTCTTAGCTATGACTAAGAGCCTGTGCTCAAATGCCTGGGAAAGTTTAAAAGAAAATCTTTGCAAAATAAATCACATCTCTTGTTTGCTAAATTGTAAGACTTAGATAACTTTGGGTGTGTTCGTGGATTTACATGATTCTGTACTGAAGCTCTGAAGTTTTTCTCTTGTAATTAATTTTTCCTGGTTTTACTTTTTAACAACTCTCGCTGGCTTATTCAATTAAGGAATTATTTATTTAAAAAGATTATTTTCTCTTTGACCGAACCCCCAGAGATCCTTCAAGTGTTCTCAGCCGCGCAGACATAGCCGGGCCTTTTATAGTAAGGATATGCTGTTTGTGTGTATTAGCTTCTGGTGCTGTTTTTTCTTAACTGTACAAGTTCCAATTACAGTGTTTCCTGTGTTTATTTATATCCAGATAATATACGACGTAAACATCCCAAGTTAAATGTTGTTCCAGGGAAAGCAAACTAGGAAAAGGTAGTAATGCTATGGTTACATTTCTGAAAGAATGTTCATTTGTTTCTTATTTCTCTAACTGTGATTGGGTAGAAGTATGTAAGGGAGATGCTTCTGCTTAAGTTAATAATTATGGGGATCCCTTGCTAAAAAAGCCATGCTGATCCTTCCCTTATGCTATTGCAACTAAGCATTTTATGAGCCAAGGAAAATTATTATTACAATTCTACTAAAGTTGACTTTCTGTCGCACACATGTAAGTATGGGGAGCAGTGGGCAGGACATATAATTTTTCAAAACAGATTTGTAATAGAGAAAACACTACATTTCAAGGTTTAAAAATTAGAAAATATGAAAATAATATGTAATCTGATCACTTCTCAGTCTACAGCTCTTCTTTTCGGTTTTACTTTTTAATGTTTAAACATTTTTGGGTAACCATACTCACATGTTACGTAACTTCTTTTGGGACTAAGGCTTATTTTGGGCCCTGCAGTGTACTCTCTGTTATCTGAGAGGAGGTGCAATGTGGGAGTGTAGGATGGGCAGGGATGTGGCTGGCTTCAAGTCCTAGCGCTGACACCTTCTATAGTTATTTGTGAAATGGGAAACCATTTAGCCTCTCTGGGCCTCAGTTTCCTCATCCATAAAATGGGAGTTATAGCGTTCCCTTCTTCATAGGTTGTTGTAAAGACTAAAGGTGAACTTCTTGACCCCATAATAAGAGGTCAATAACTACTGTTACCTGTTTCCCCACTTCCCTTATAAGAACACCTGTTTAATCTTCCCCTGTCATTGGATAACTCTTCTCCTTTCTTACCACTAACCTCTTTCCTGGTTTCTAATAAAAAACCTAACAGAGTCATGTGTTTTTCCATTTTTTATTTTTGCAGTTTTTGGCCAGGGCTGGGTTTGAACCTGCCACCTCCTGCGTATGGGGCGGGCCTCCTACTCCTTTGCACCACAGCCCATGCCCGTATTTTTCCTTTTCAGTCTTCAGTTCAGCATAGCAGTGAAATCAACTTCAAGGAAGAAAAAATAGGGAGGATTTGACAGGCGATATCTATCTCAAGTTTTTAGGGTTACTGGTTTTGTTATTTTGGTTAACCGTGGCCATGACTTAGAATATATAAGAGTGTATTCTTATGGAAACCCGATGTATAAGTAAAGAATCATCTGTGAATGTGAAGTCGCTGAACATTGGCAGTTACTTTTATCTGTGACTGATCATCTTTTAAAGATAAAAACAGTGGGGTGGTGCCTGTGGCTCAGAGGAGTGGGATGCTGCCCCTATATGCCGGAGGTGGTGGGTTCAAATCCAGCCCCAGCCAAAAATTGCAAAAAAAAAGAAAGATAGAAACAATGAACTTGGAGTCAAGTTCATTGCTACCTGTATAGATAGAAGTTGATACCTGTATCAAATGGCATATATCAAAACACAAAGAATGGAAAAATCGTTTTCTTGTTTTCAAAAATATTTAGTTTTATGTGGTAGGTTGCCATCCTCAATAATATTCTGAGGGACAGTATTTGCTTCAGTAATTTAATACAGGTACTAACTAAGGCTATCGGAATTAATGTTGTTTTGCTTGAATTTAACAGTTATATATTGAATCTCCATCATGGCAAGTCACTTTGATAGTTAAGGACTATTAAAAAATTATATAAGCACACATCACAGAGTATGCTTATACAAATCTAGATGGTATAGATCCCTACACGTTTCGGCTATATGGTATATAGATTTTGGCTCCTGGGCTGCAAACCTATACAGCTTATCAACCTATACTGAATACTGGAGACGGTTGTAACACAGTGGTAATGATTTGTGTACATTGTGTAGTGAAACATACTTAAACACGGAAAAGGTGATGCTTTGTACCATGATGTCATGACGGCTGCGATATCCTTAGATGGCAGGAATTTTTCAGCTCCATTATAATCTTACAAGACCTCTGTAGTCTGTGTGATCTTTTCTGGACTGAAATATTGTTATGTGGTCATTATATGTGGCTGTTCTACATTATGTATTTATTTGGAGGACGCCTATATTAAACTACAAACAACACTAAGGAGAGTTAACTATACAAGATCCCTTTATCCAGTTATTAAAGCATCTCTTTTAAACACGTATCTACTATCCTGTAACATTTCCAATTAATCCAACCTTCCCAATACCCAGAAGATTAAATTCATTTGTACTTCTTTACACTTACTTACACAAGCAAGGCTTTTGGACTTCTGAGCTTTTATAGTTACCCTGGAACAAACCTCTGTGGTAGGACTGAGGACCAATTTTAGCTTTCCAAATCTGAGTGATAGCGGCTTTATATGATGCTGGGTTGTGAAGGGTCCTGAGGCTGACCCTGGACAGAGAAGAAGTGATTACAAATTGCTGGCTAGAAACATTCCCTGCTAACAAAGCATTCGTGTGGCCCGTCTTTTCTGTGCAGTTACCTACTTCGTGAGCCTTTTTGGTCAACAATAGACTGAGTTTATGACGTGGTCCCTTACGGTTAGATGAAGCTGAAAAATTCCTGTCACCTAAGGATGTCCAGCCACCTTCACATTATGGCACAGGGTGTCACGCATGTGTTTGCGCTGACACTGGTGTAAACAGACCTCCTGCCCTGCCAGTCCCATGAAAGTGCAGCACGCACAGCCACATAGAGCACGTAATACCTGAGGGTGATGGCAAACAGCTATTACTGGCTTGTGTGTTTCCGCTGTGCTTTTTGTCATCATCTCAGAGTGTGCTCCTACTTATTAAACAGAAAAGTTAGCTGTAGCACAGCCTCCGGCAGGTCCTTCAGGAGGCATTGTTACCAGCGTGGATGACAGCTCCGTGTGTGTCAGTGCCGCTGAAGACCTTCCTGGGGCAGGGCGTGAAGGAAAACAGTGACGCTGATAATCCTGAACCCATGTTGGCCTGAGCTAATTCACGTGTGCGTTTGTCTCCTAATTTTTAACCAAAGAGTTTAAAAAGTTAAAAACAAGTATGAAACTTACAGAAAAAAAGCATGTAGATTAAAGATATAAAGAAAGACAATATTTTCGCACAGTTGTACAATGTGTTTGTGTTTTAAGTGTCATTACAGAAGAATCAAAAAGTGAAGGAATTAAAAAGTGTATAAAGTCGTAGTAAGGTAAGGTTAATTTATTATTGAGGAAAGAAAACTTTAAAAGTGAAGATAGCAGAGCCAAAGCGCGCACAGCGTGCAGTGCTGAATTGTGAAGTGCACAGTGATGTCCTGCGGGCTCTCACACCCGCTCGCCACGCACCAGACCAACCTCCAGGCCCATAAGCGACATCTGTGTCAGATGCCCCATACGAGTCTTGCCATTTTTTTCTTTTGTAACTATATTTTCACTGTACCTTTTCTGTGTTTAGATGTATGTAGATACGCGAGTACTTGCCGTTGTGTTAGAATCACTGGCAATACTCAGTATAGTAACATACCCTACCTTATAGCCAAAATCTATACACCACATAGCCTAAGTAGCTTAGGAGTAATATACCACAAACCCCAAGTGTGTAGTGGGATGTACTGTCTTAGGTTTGTGTCTCGACATTTGGTGATGTTTGTACAAGGATGAAATCACCTACGGATGCGTTTCTCAGAATGGATCCCCGTTGTTACTCGTAACGATGCACCTGTGGCTCCAGGCAGTGGTATACTGGTGAAAAGTTACTGTATTTTACTGGGTAAAATGCTCTCCTGTGTGTAATGTGCACCATGTTTCCTGTCCCAACTTTCAGGAAAATGCCCCTTGAGAAAGGGGCTGCCTCTCAGTAAGGAGAGCCGTACCTTGGGAAGGCTAAACCTCCCATGCTGTGTGTGCAGATTGCATGGTCCTTCCACATCTGCCTGCTCTGTGAACACTGACCCTTCCCTCTCTCCAGGGAGCCCTTCCCTTCCTGCCACGTAGGGGGCTGCAGCCCACACAGCCACACAGGTGGCCCTCAGGCGGGAGCTTCTGAGGCTGCTCAGCTAGTGGGCAGCCAGGTGGGTCCCAGGACCTGTGTGGGCTCTCTCCATGTGGCTGGGCCTCAGGCACTAGGCCTCACCCCTCACAACTGCAGCCCTCCTCTCAAGCTTCAGCACTGCACCCTCCCCCGATTGCTGCCCTTGTGGAGGTCTCTCTGCCTACTCCCGCTGGATCCCAATCCTTGAACCCTCTGTTCCCGTATGAGCGATGTGTAATGTGCATCCTTAATTTTCCCTCAAAAATCTGGACAAAAACTGTGCATTATACATGTACAGTGACTATGGGTACTGAGGTGTGTGTGTGCGTGTGCGTGCCATGTGTGTCTGTGTGTGGGTGAGAC
>CAUYQV010065155.1:0-10337 GCA_963574575.1 Galagoides demidoff | reverse complement strand
GCTATGCCATTTAGAGCTTAGTATTTTACTCTCAGCATTAGCTGTGCACCACAAATTTGGACATGTTTTATTTTGATTTAGTTTAATGTATTTTATAATTTCTCTTAAGGCTTCCTTTTTGATCTATTGACAGTTTAGAATTTCACATGAAACGAACTGTGATGTTGTTTGGGTTGAGCTGATTAGATTTTATTTTTTATTTATTTATTTATTTATTTTTTTGAGACAGAGCCTCAAGCTATCCTCCTGGGTAGAGTGCCATGGCATCACAGCTCACAGCAACCTCCAACTCCTGGGCTCAAGCGAGTCTCCTGCCTCCGCCTCCCAAGTAGCTGGGACCACAGGCACCCGCCACAACGCCCAGGCATTTTTTGGTTACAGCCATCATTGTTGTTTTGAGGGCCCAGGCTGGGGATTCAAACCCACCACCTTAGGTGTACGTGGCTGGTGCCTTAGCCGATTGAGTCACAGGTGCTGAGCCGATTAGATTTTATTGTTGAGTAAATGTTGGTTAGGTTCTATTGGTTGATGGTAATTTGGAGTTTTCTCCAAAAAAAAAAAAAAAAAAAAGACTTTCTGTTGACTTTCTGTCCAGCTTTTAAATTCATTTTTGAGAAGGGGCATTGAAGTTCCAACTACAATTGTGTATTTGTCTATTTCTCCTTTTATTTCCATCAGTTTTCACTTTCTATATTTGGCATTTATGTTGTTTGTTACATATACATTTGGGATTGCTGTGTGTTCTTGGTCAGTTGCCTCTTTTATCATATTATATAATGTCCCTCTGTGTTCTTGGTAATTTTCTTTGTTTCAGACTTTGCTTTATCTAATATTAGGATAGCCACTTATACTTTTTTTCTGATTGATGTTTACATTTTGTCTATTCTTCAGTGCCTTATTATACTGGTTTTATGTATTATGTCATGCTGGAGTCAGTGGCTATTCATAGGCGTGAGCATAGCTCACTGCAGCCACTAACTCCTGGCCTCACACAGTCCTCCAACGTCAGCCTCCAGAGTAGGTAGGACTTCAGGCACACCTCACTACACCTGCTTGTCATATGTTTCTGTCTATAATCAGTTGGAGGAATGGAGAGAAATGTGTATATTCCTTCTTATCCAGAACTGGAAGTCTACTTAACCTATTTCTGTTGCTTGAATGATCTGGGTTGGTTTTCTAAGCCTTCAAGACTGTGTGTTGCTCATGCCTAATTTCAGCTGAATAATCTCATTTTACTAAGTCAGCTTTTCTGTATATCAAGGAGTCTACTTGCTCCATTTTATTCATTTCCAGGGATCAAATGTCTGAAATCCACATATTTTTATCAAATGTACCCAACCTTTTGTTGCTTTGGTTGTAGCCATCCTTCTTATGCCATTTCAGGTATTTGGTTTTGGAGAATTGGGATGATGTATGATCTGGAACTGTATTGGCTACCATACATTCAGCATGAACAGAAACAAAAATGGCCCATAAAACAGGTCAATGCTTAAGTATAGGACATGCAATGTAATTTGAACTTTATCCTGAGAGCAGTGAGAAGGCATTGGGACTTTTAAAGTAGAGGAGTAATGTAACTTGATTTGTGTTTTTACTAAGTTACATTGGCTTCTGTATGCAGAAGGGACAGGACATGGGCAAGAACATAGCAGATAGCCCAGTTAGAAGGCTGTGGAGTAGTCCAGGGAGAGGGGCTGTGGCTTGGTTTAAAGGTGTGGATGCGGGGATGCAGAGATATGAATGGATTCTGGAGGTATTTAGGAGGAAGAATAAAAAGAATGTGATGGCTCAGTTATGGATGGTGTCGATGAGAGTAAGGGATCACACAAGTTCCTCCAAAGTTTCGGCCTTTAGAAGACTGGAGAAGAAGCTGTGATAAACGGTGTTGGGAGAGAGTGTTGGTTTGCATATACATGATTTCAGAAAACCATGGAGTCACCATATTGAGATGCCTACCACAGGCAGTGGATATGTGGGTTGGGAGCTCAGGATTGCAAATGTAGACTGGGAGTCCTGAGGTCCTTTATCTCATTTAAAATAATTTCTAAATATATAAGTAGTACATTTTATTTGTAATGCACAGATAAGTCATCCTTGCTAGTTGGTAAGTATAAAATCAGAGAAACTTGACCTAAATGATGACAGAAAGGATTGGAAGAAGCTATTCCTGGAAAAAAAAAAAAAAGGAATGCTAAACCTTGGAATGGATTGATACACAGAATGGGATGAAAGCCTCAGCCCAAATTTAAGGCCCCAAATCAGGGGTACACGGAGCATCTCTCAAGCTTGGGATTAGGGTGTCTATTCCTTCTCATTGCAGGTGCCAAGTTCAAGAGAGGTGAGGAATAAATGCATATTTTGCTGTGAACTGTGTATCCTGAAAAAAACTAAATGCTTGTATTTACTTTGTCCTTTCCCCCCCTTTTCTCTGTAGTGCTCTCCCTTAGATTTCTCTAGATCACAGTTGTGATCACAGTTCTAGAAGTGACAGTGATAATGTCCGGGTAAAAAAAATGTGATGTTATAGGCATTATCTATAACGAGTCAAATTTCTCATGAAGACATTTATTCTCAAGAATCTAGAATCAGCTATTTAATATTTCCAGGATTTGGAGTCACACAGACCTGGGTTCAAGTGATAGCTCTTTCGCTTACTAATCAGGAGACTTGGGGAAAACCATTACACCTAGTTCTGAGTTTCAATCTCCTCCTTTGTAAAAGAGGAATGCTACCTCATGGGATTGTTTTTGAGGCACAAATGCCGAAGGTAAGTGAAAGGGCTTTATAAAGTAATAATGGCTGTTTAAATATTCTTTAGTCACTATTTAGCTTTCTGGTTTCATTCTAAAATGTCAAAGTGTTATTAGAAAAACTAAGCTTCTTGCTAATATTGAAATGTGCTGCTTCATTTAAAATGAACTCTTAATCCACTTCTACCTCCTAACAAAGAATCTCATTAGGTGGTTGTAAAGGAAACTGTTCTTCCTTTTCTCTGTGCTCTCCCTCAATACTTCTGGTCCTCAAAATGTGTGAATTTTTCCTACACCAACCAATTCTCTGACACCAGCTGTGTGTCTTACAATTCAATTTAATTCTGACACTAACCAGAGTTAGTGTAGATCCCATAGGTTAAGGGTTCAATCTCACAAGTCTGCCTCCCTTCTCAGACACCAATCTCAAGTCTCAGGTTGTCACCCGTACTTCTGACCAGCCAGCTGTAAATTAGAGTTTCCACGATCCACTCCTCGTGTTCAACAATTTGCCAGGACAGCTCACAGAACTCAGGGAAATAGTTACTTTCATTTACTGGTTTGTTATTTAATAAAGGATGTGATATAGGATACAGGTGAACAGCCAGATGGAAAGGTAGACGAGGCAAGGTTATGTAGGAAGGTGTGCAAAGGCTCCTTTCACCTCCATGTTTTCACCCATACGGAAGCCTCCAACCCTACTTTTTGGGATTTTCACAGAGGCTTCATTAGGCATGATGGGTTACCTCACTGGGCATTGGATCAACTCAATCTTCAATCTCCCTCCCCTCCCTGGAGGTTGGGATTTTCAACCTTCTCATCTAATGGTTGTTGGTTCCTCTGGCAACCATCCTTCATCCTGTGGCTACCAAGATCTCCCAGCCCCCAGTTATCTCATTAGCATAAAAAAGACACTTATCACTTCAGAGATCCCAGGGATTTTAGGAAAAATAACGACCCAAATATATATTTCTTATTATAAGTTGTAATACCACAGCGATTATTGGTACCTATGTTTTAAATTTTAGGTCAACCATGGATTGATTCTATGTAATTTGTTTTTCCTCAAGCTTTTATAGGAACATACTTGAGGATATCTGTTGATGATTCATCCACTACTTCAACTCCTTTATATATTTCAAAATGTGTCAACTGCTGTGGCTTTGTAGCTATTGTTGCTCTTCCCCTTACCTTGGAATGTTTTAATGGTCTCAAAACATTCATATTACCTTATTTTTGCATATATTAGCTGAAATTTGGGATTATTAACGGTCTCCATGTGTCTCATAAATATTCCTGGTTTCCAACCTGAGCTAGATTTATTGGGAAGAGATGAAATTTAGCTAATGTGCCATACCTGGATGAAAGACGTTAAGTGTTGTAGCCTGCCTCTGATGATGTGGGGCAGCTGAAGAATGAGGCTTTATCCAGTGATAGATTTTAGCTGGGGAATAGTTCTTGTAAAAAATCTTGTCATCTTTGCAAGATATGCAATCTTGTATTAGATGCTTGAGGGGAAAATTACATTTTTGCAGAAATTCAGGCCATGCAAAAGTTTTATGGAGCTCTGTGGGCATTTCCTGATACCTAGAGATTTTTTTCTTTATTGCTCGTCTAAATTATCAATTTACAAATGCTGATACATATGGAAAGGGCCTGCAGGGGACCACACTATCCCCTGGAGCAAGGATAGCCAGGTGCCCCCACTTCCTTACCCTGCTTGGCTCAGTGACACTGGACAGCCCCCATAGTGCTCAATGCTTCAGCCTCCTTAATGATGAAGCAGAAAAGAACACCTCCTGTCACTGAGCTCATGGAGGTGCTGGACTGATAATTAAATCATGCTGTAAACGCACTTTGAACTCTTTTGAGAAACATGTTGTCTCAAATTAAGTAGAGCCTCTGGTTTTGTAAAGATTACTATATTGCCAAGAAATAAATCACTGGAAGAGCAAAACCCAGTGACCAAAACAGGGATTAGAAACATCAGTAAACAGAGATGAGAAAAGATGGTGTTAAGAGAAGAAAACATTGCTTTGCTAGAAGAAGGAGCCCAGAAATGCTGGTCAGGTTCAGACAAGGACCACAGGCATGTGGCTCAAAAGGCATTTTCTCACTTTTTGATCCTGAACTGAATTTGAAGAGGTGGGAGAAACGGAGGCGGCCAGCATCACTGGGTATCTGTGGACAGAGAAAAGCCTTTTTGGTTGAGCCGCGGCAATACTTTCCTTATGTACCCAGTAAGTTTTTTGAAAGAATGTTCATTTTAGTAAAATGAAGATTCTGTTTATGTCTATAGCTTTCTAGCTTTCCTCCTTTCAGAGATGAGACCTGCAGGTAGCAGAGAGAAATGATCCATCAACATCTAATAAGCCAAATTATTTTCTCCATAAAATATTCTCCTACTTCCAACCGCACAATTTGAAGGAAAGGCACTCTGGGGTCCTGATTAAGCTATTGACATGTCTGACCAAGGGGTGATGTGGGCAACCAACTTGAGCCTGCCCAGGCAGGGTCCTGGATGAATCTTGACTCCAGGAAGAAAGCTACAAAGTGAACAGTCTTGGGTAATTTATCCAACTTGTAGCCTGTGAATACTTCAAACATGCCATGTACTGTACTATAGCGTAATTGCCTTTTTTTTTTTTAAATTGAGTCTCACTCTGTCACTCCGGGTTGTGTGCTATGGTCTCATAGCTCATAGCAACCTCAAACTGTTGGGCTTGAGGGATCCTCTTGCCTCAGCCTCCCAAGTAGCTGGGACTACAGGTGCCCGCCAAAACTCCTGGCTACTGTTTTGTTTTTTGTTTTAACAGAGAGGAACTCTCCAAGGTCAGAGACTATGTCTTTCATGTCTGTCTTCCCAGTGCCTTTGTCCATAATAGTCAATTATTGAATGTTGAATAAAAAAATTATAATTTTCAAGCACCATAAATTCACCCTGCCAAAAGCCAAACCCAATTTTCTGTCTTCCGGTGCATGGCATTATAACTAGCTTTGCAGCAACCTGAGTACTCTCTAAATCAGCACTTCCCAGACTTTACTGTGCACACGAATCACCTGGAGGTGCTGCTGAAATGAAGATTCTGATTCTGTAGGTCAGAGTAGGGCCTGAGAATCTTTTTAACAAGCTCCCAGGTGGGGCTGGTGCCATTGGTCTCCACACTACACTTTGAGTAGTAAAGGTCTAGACCCTAACTCTGCCTCATCTCCAAAATCTAATCCATCACCAAGTCTTGCGGACTCCATGTTCCCGGTCCCAGCTCTAACCACTCCTGTCTGTTTCTGTTGCCACTTTTAGCTGAAGCCTTCAGAATTTTCTGCAGAGATTACCGAATTGGTTTTCATCTAGTCTACCTGGCTCTATCCTGCACTGCATTCTCTCACTGCAGCCAAGATGATATCTGTCAAATACACCTTTGGTCATGCCACTCTGTTTTTGAGAGGCTTTCAACTTAGGATAAAGCAACAACCTTCCGTTGTTAGATTGCCTTTATATGGAGTAGGAGCAGAGGCAGGGGCAAAACACTGTGAGGTCTGAAGAGCTTTGAGTGGTGGTAGACCGATATTAACACACTGACTGCTACACTAGGCCAAAAAATTTTTCCTCAGGGCCATGGGGTTTTATTAGGACAAGATAGGTCAAGAGAGGTGTGAGTTATATATGCTTCATGAGGCCCTGAGCTCAAAACTAGTGTAAGTTAAATACAACACGCACTGCAGTTAATGTGTTAAGGACCCAACTCCTGCAGACAGGATTGCCCACAAATAATTGTTCCTCATATCCATCTGTCCATTTATCCATCCAGCTAGTTGTTGGTTAGCCAGGCAGCCAGGCATATGACATGCCGGGACTGTTGACCAGACAAGGTTTTCCACGTCATTTAGGGTAAAATCCCAATAACTCAATACCCATTCTTTCAGATTCTCTGGCAGATGAGGTGCTTCACTGTTTCCTAATCAACATATTAGCTAGTCTTGACCCCATCACTCCAAAATACCTTGCTCAATTTCCATTTGATTGACTGAGAATTTTAGTGTACATTCAGCAACAGTTTCTTATAATCCTGTACCTGAAAGATTGATTGCCATTTCCTTTTTCCTTCGGAGTTCTCATGCTGTGCTTTCAGCTGGATTTTGGTAGATGGTTAGCATGGCATCTGAGATGTGAGCTTCACTGACACTGAGCCTGTCCAGGGCCTAAGGTATAGCCAGTCTTGCTACAGTGCCTGGGGTGGTGACTGGAGGGGTCTGACACACTTCCAGGATTAGGCATTTTTGTTTCTACTTTAATGAAGGAGCCTGTAGCACTTGCTTACACCTACTCTATCTGGGATGGTTAGACTTTGGAAGATGGAGAGAAGAGGAAGACATTCTGTCTTTTTGGTGGGTAGATGGATGGGCTGAATTTATTCCAGGAATTCTTCCTTCCCTGCCACTTTCCAGTCTTCATCCAGTCTTCTACCGCTGGAGTGTGGCTTGCATCACCTGCCCTCCACCACGGGAGTGTGGCTTCATTCAGGGGAGAATGCTGAGCTCTGTTGACATTTGGTAGAGTTTGTTTTCTTCTCTCTTTAATTTAGCAACTCATCACAGGAGTCATGCTTTGTTTATCTTTCTAGGTTTTTCTGTATGCTGACTAATGCTTACAGCTGGCTCTCTAGAGAGAAGGGCTAGAAAGATCAATCAAATGAGACCTTAAAGGGTAAATTGAGTTTTCAAATGCATTCAGGCAGCTTTAATCCACTTCAGTGGGATGAAGTGCTTCCAGGGACAGAAATTTGCCCACTGAAATGTGTCCCAACAGTAGCAGAGCCGTCACACTTTGGATGGGCTTCTGTAGCCTGAGCATTCAGTTCTGCTTAGATTTCCAATGACCATTTAAAACTCAAAAGTGAGGGGAGAAATGAAGTGCATTTGACTTGAAGGGATTTGCTAATGGAAGATCAAAGCTGTAAAAACCTTACCTTGGAGGAGGCTGGCGTGGTGGCTCACACCTGTAATCTTAGCACTCTGAGGCCGAGGCGGGTGGATTGCCTGAGCTCAGGAGTTCGAGACCAGCCTCAGCAAGAGCGAGAGCCCCCGTCTCTCCTAAAACTAGCCAGGCGTTGTGGCAGGCACCTGTAGTCCCAGCTACTTGGGAGGCTGAGACAAGAGTATCGCTTGAGCCCAGGAGTTTGATGTTGCTGTGAGCTGTGACGCGGAGGGGCACAAAATGACACTATGTCTCAAAAACAAAACAAAACTGTACCGTCAGGTGCATTATCAGAGGGCTGTGTGTAGTAGTTGAGAAAGGGAAGCTATGCAAAATACCTCTTTTCGATAGTTTTACATTTTCTTTAGTTTTTCAGTTCTTATAAGTCTCAAGGAAAAACTAACATGAAACCTACATTTTAATTCAGGAAAAGCTCCAGAGGATGGACCTTAGGCTTTTATAAGTCAGTGCTTGCTCTTTTTTGACTTCTTAGAAGGCCCCATATGAGTTTCATCATGGACATCTACTCATTCTGAGAGATGATGTGACTTTATGATGTAGCAAATTTGAAAATCACATCTCACCTTTTATTTTTTATTATGATGTTGAGCTGTGCTTGTGCCAATGGGATCAGATGAATATTCTATCCACTTGCATTAAGAGGTTAGTTAGTTAGTTTTTCCATAGTGACCTTTGGTTGTATGTGTTACTAGTCCCACAGAGGTCTAGTCTGCTAGCAGTTGACTATGGAGAATTGGTCATAGGAGCCTCGCTTACTATTACACACATCCCATTAAAGATTCCATGCCACTGCCAAACCAGAGAAGGCAACGTTTCTCATGATTCATTAAAGAAAACATGATTGGGAAGGTGATTTTGTGAAGCCATCATTGAACATAGTCCACCATCCAGTATAAATTATCCTTTTATTGTCTCTTTTTCTAGACATTCCTGGACATCATTCCCCTCTGTTAGTGTGAAGAATTAAAGGCTATAAAGAAACAATATGGGCCCTGGGTCAATGGGAAGTGGGATCAGAAGAGTTAGAAGGACTTTCTTGCTTTCAAAAAGCCTTTACTTTGAGCTACCCTGCCATTTGCATCTAGAATGGAGACTATTAAGCCTATGGTGACTGTTTGGCTGCCAGTTAGCAGGCTGTGGTTTTTTTTTTTTTTTCAGAACAAACAGAGAAGCCAGCTGGGCTTCACTGAAGACCACCCACTAAGAAAGATCTTGTCTTAGCTGACCACATTCCAAGGAGGGAGCAAAGGGGCTCCAGTTGAACTGCATTTCGGAAAGCGCTGGGGAAAATGCCTCCCATCTTGGAAATTATGGCTGCTCACAGTCTGTTTACAAGGTGACTGGCTCTTAGCACTGAGTACTCTATTTTTTATTTTCCTGACAGACTTGCCTCCTGGCAAGGCAGTCTCTCGGAGTCCATACTATCACCATGCCTTGGCTGAATCTGGCTTCCGTGGCTGTTCCTGTGTCTGTCATCTAGCTCTTCCATAATAAACAATCTGGGCAATCTTCAGAGATCCTGAGATTTCAAAGGGAAAATCAGGCCTAAGGAATTAAGCCTTCCACACATGGCAGAGAGAGAGAGAGAGAGAGGGTGGCAGGTGGCATGGTGGTGCACACCTGTAGTCTTTTGCTACTAAAAGAAGCTTTTCTGTTAAAATGAACCTGATCTTAAACAGAGCTAAGGTTGCTTGAAGGCTCCATTCTGTAAGTTCTATGGCAGGCAGGTGAAACAGGAAATGGTGTGGATGCTGATCCTTAATGAAGCAGTTTAAATCCTAGCTCTGCCATGTATTAGCTAAGAGACTTGGGGCAATTTATTTCACTTGTCAGGTCTTCAATTTCCTCATTTCCAAAATGAAAAGGACAGTTCCTGCTTTCCCTAGCCTCCTGGACTTGTATTGAAGAAGTCATGGGTATCAGCCACATTGCAACAAACTGAGCTCTACTGTCCCCATTTGCCTGTGGCCAGGCAGGCCTCAGATTTCCCGAAGCTTTTCTCACCTTAAAGCTGAAACAAATGCTCTTTCCTGTAGAGGTCATATGCCTCCATTTCACCAGTGAGACCTCAAAAGGAGAGGAGTGACTTTGGACAAGTCACCTTGGAAGGACACACAGTATTTCCAAACATATATAAGTGACTCTAGCCTTTTAAAAACTACTCCTTGAGAATGGCCTTAAAAAAGAAACTTGACCTGGTCACTTATTGAATACACTCGGATAGAACCTTGCCACTCTTTATTTCTAATAGTCACTCGTAGTATTTAAGCCATAGAATGTCAAATTTACAATGGCCCTTAGCAACTTTCTAGTCCAGTAGTTTTTTAAACTGTGTTCCCCAGATCCCAATTGTTTGGAGAATGGACATCAAGGTCGGGGAAACGAGGGAAATGCCAAAGAACTGTACGTTCTTTTTTTTTTTTTTTTTGAGACGGAGCCTCAAGCTATCCCCCCCTGGGTAGAGTGCCATGGCATCACAGCTCATAGCAACCTCCAACTTCTGGGCTCAAGCGAGTCTCCTGCCTCAGCCTCCCAAGTAGCTGGGACCACAGGTACCCGCCACAACGCCCGGCCATTTTTTGGTTGCAGAC
>CAUYQV010065154.1:0-12984 GCA_963574575.1 Galagoides demidoff | reverse complement strand
TCAAGTGAGTCTCCTGCCTCTGCCTCCCAAGTAGCTGGGACCACAGGCGCCTGCCACAACGCCCGGCCATTTTTTGGTTGCAGCCATCATTGTTGTTTGGCGGGCCTGGGCTGGGGATTCGAACCTGCCACCTTAGGTGTATGTGGCTGGCAGCTTAGCCGCTTGAGCCACAGACGCCGAGCCTATATGAAAATATTTTAAACCAAAAAGTCATTGGCTACTGTGTTGAGGTCAGAGTGGTGTTTACATAGGCAAGAGAAGATGATGGCTTGGACTCAGGCAGTGGCAGTGCCAGAGAGAAAAGAATGGATTTGAGAAACATTCCAAGATAAAACAGCCAGGACAGGGAATGAGTTGGTTTGTGGGGTGGTGAAAGGATGATGACTCCCAGGTTACTAATTGGGTTATCTTGAATTCCTCCACTCCCTCATCTGTAAACTAGGTCAAATGATGCCACCTATTTTGCAGTGTTACGAGGAGAAACAAAGAACCATATACGATTCCCAGCAAAGAGTATGCCCATCCCCCGCTTTCACTCCCAAGGAACCTGAAAGCCAGAGCCTGCCTGGTGTGGTCACGCTAACCCAGTAGACCATGAGCTTTGTGGGCTCAGCCAGGGATGCTGGGCGCCTGGCTGCATGGGCCACCAGGGCAGGGTGGCATTGTGGAGAGGGTGCAGGGTTGGTTGGGTGCCAGGGCTCACATGTCCTGGTCTTCTTTACTGCAGACCTGCCTTGCCCTCCAAGGAGCCTGTGATTAGAGCATGTGCACCCTGGAACCCTACCCCAGGGACCCAAGGCTGGGTTTTGGGTCAGCACCGTTGCATTCAATTCAGTTCAGTTATTGAGTGTTCACTGTGTGCAGGGGCAAGGCCCTTGGGGAGTTTTCTTTAAAAACCTCCAGGTGGGGAAAAGAGCCACAGAAATACAAAAATACCAAATAGTTATGCGATAAGAACCCTACAGGCAGATAAAGAGCTTCAAAAGGATTTCCAAAGTGGAGGGAGGGGCGCTTCCCCTTAAGAGTGCTCCTGGAAGGCTTTTGGGAAGAAGTGGCTTTTGAAGGGTGGGTGGAATTTGGACCCACAGACACGGGAAGTTTCTTTTCTTTTCTTTTCTTTTTTTTAAACAGGAAATTCTTCCCATATTTAAAGGATCAACTCAAAGGCTGCCTTCCTGCCTACTGGATCCTGCTAGTTGGAATTACATGTTTTCCTGAGCATCCTCCTAACGTTCATGAAGCTTTATTAGTGGTACAGATGGTGTGCTGCCTGCCTTTGTGCCTGGTTGGTTGCCATCCGCCAGCACCTCTAGACCAGGGTGTTTGAGCAGCTTGAGCAGGGTGATATCTTTAACCTTATGCCCAAGAGTCAGCATTGTGGCTTCATTTGGTTGGTACTCAAAGAAATGTGTGTGGAATGAGGAAACGCAACAGATCTTGTAGCTAATACTCATCCGACAATGCAATGGATTTTCATCAGTGGACTTGGTAAAAATCCATCTTTATGTTTTTCTCTTTTCAAGAACCCAGCAAGCATCTCCCAATAGCTATCTCTGTCTCCTGAATCAGGCCATGAAAATATGTTTCTCATAAACAGGGAATTGTGTGTTAGGCTTGTGTATTAAGTCTATACCACATGTCAGTCACTGTACAAAGTCCTTTATAGGCTTCATACAATCTTCAAAATAGTTATTTAAAAGAGGCCTTTGACTGTGCCCATTTTACAGTTGGAAAAACTGAAGTTTAGTAAGGTTGGTCATGTCAGTAGCAATTTCAGAGTTAAAGGCAAAACCTCAACCATGTGAATGCTGCCCCTCATGTACATATAAAATTCTGTGTGTGTGCATGCCCGTGTGCACAGAGTTCCCAAATTTATAAAATTAAAAGGTTGATCTCAATGAACCTGGATAGCACCTTGAGCACTCACAAGCCCCAGACTCAACATAAGAATGTTCATTAAAATTTAGGGTCCAGGTTTATTTCTCTTAACATAACGTCCTTCTCATTTATCCATGTTGTTCCAAATGGTACAATCTCCTTTTTTAAGGTGGGATAATATCTCGTTGTGTATGTCGTGTGTGTTTTTATGTAGATTCTCTGTCCATTCACTTACTTATGGACATGTAGGTTGTTTTCATATCTTGGCTATTGTGAATAATGGTGCAATAAGCATGGGAGTGCAGATATCTCTTCAACATAACTGATTTTCCAAGTCCTTTGAATATACAATATGGCCCCTGGAACCTGAACACCCCAGAACTCAACCAACTTGGAATCTGAACAAAAAATTAGAGCAAATTTTGCCCAAAATCTGAACATGGCTTTGGAATCCGAATGCCTAGCATGTTGTTCATGTGCCTGCATTTTGGGGGGCCTACATTTCCCCATACACTTCATCATTCAGTTCGTTGTTGGAAGTGAAAGCATCTCGTGTGAGTTTCGCTGCTAATTTTATGCTTTTATGTCTGTTTTGCATTATTTTTTAAGTGCATTGTTCATGGGTCCTAAAAAGTGTAATGAGGAAAATAAGAGGAAAGCAGTTAAAGCTACAATTGAAGTTAAGAAAGATCTTACCGGCTCGGCGCCTGTGGCTCAATCGGCTAAGGCGCCAGCCACATACACCTAAGGTGGAGGGTTCGAATCCCCAGCCTGGGCCCACCAAACAACAATGATGGCTGCAACCAAAAAATGGCTGGGTGTTGTGGCGGGCGCCTGTGGTCCCTGCTACTTGGGAGGCGGAGGCAGGAGACTCTCTTGAGCCCAGGAGTTGGAGATTGCTATGAGCTGTGATGCCATAGCACTCTACCCAGGGGGATAGCTTGAGGCTCTGTCTCAAAAAAAAAAAAAAAAAAAAAAGAAAGATCTTACCACTAAGCCTGAAAGCAGGACACATGGGGCTGATCTTGCTGCTCTGATCTTTGGGATTCCTAAATCAACTGCTTGTACGATTTTGAAAAGTAAGGAAGCTATCGAAGCAGCTAACATGGTGAAAGGGGTTATGACACTGACCTCTAAGAGACCAAAAAGTATGGACAAGGGCGGTGCCTGTGGCTCAAGGAGTAGTGCACCAGCCCCATATGCCAGAGGTGGTGGGTTCAAATCCAGCCCTAGCCAAAAAAAAAAAAAAAAAAGTATGGAAGAGATGGAAAAACTCCTTTTAGTTTGGTTTAATAAAAAATAGCTGGCTGGTGATGTGATTTCCGAAACGGTATCTGTGAGAAAGCCAAGGGCCTCCATGAAGATTGAGTGAAAGGCAGGCCTGATACTAGTGCTCAAAAGGAGGACTTTAAAGCCAGGACAGGTGGCTGCAGACTTTAAGGACTGGGATCCATAGTGTTGTTATGCATGGAGAGGCAGCCAGTTCTAATTCGGAAGCAGCAGAAAAGTTTGTAAAGAACTTTAAGGAGTTTGTGAACAGTGAAGAGTATGTTTTGACCCAAGTGTTCAATTGTGACAAAACAGACCTTTATATTTTTAGGGTTGTATATTTTTAATTGTGTTAATTTACGTTTTTATTCAAGTATTATCACTTGTCAATATTTTACCTTAAAATCCAGTGTATCTACTGTTAAAATCATTTTGAAAATTTGAGTCTGTGGAACCCAAGAACAGATTAATCCAGTTTCTATTATTTTAAAGGGGAAAAATTTTCTTGGAACTCGAATGATTTGGAACTTGAAGGGGGTTCTGGAATGGATTAAATTGGGGTTCAAGATATCACTGTATACTTAAAAATGGAATTGCTGTATAATATGGTAGTTTTATTTTTTAATTTTTTGAAGCACCCCCATACTGTTTTCCATAACAGCTATACCAATCTGCATCGCCAACAACAATGGACAAGGGTTCCCTTTCTCCACACTCCTGCAACACTCTTATCTTTTTTATAGCAGCCATTCTAACAGGTCTGAGATGATATCTCACTGTGGTCTTGATTTGCATTTCCCTAATAATGATGTTGATCTTTTCACACCTTTTGTGTGTCTTCTTTTGAGAAATGTCTATTGAGATCCTCTGTATATTTTTAAATCAGATTTTATGTTGTTTGCTATTGTGCTGTTTGAGTTCCTGATATATTCTGAATATTAACCCCTTAGGACCTCACATGTGGAATCTAAGATAGTCATATTCATAGAAGCACAGAGTAGAGTACAATGGTGATTGGTCCCACTAGGCTCAGAAAAGCTGCCTAGGGCAGATGGAGTCTCATCTGTACATGCCCCACATCCTAACAGCTCAGGTTTATGCCCTTAGAGCTTCTGGGATCACTGAGTCAAGCCATTATAAAACATCTCGTCCTGGGGGAAATAAGGACATAACTCAGATTGTTCCAAACATTTACTTTTTATTTTAGAATGCTGCATTCTTAGTACATTCTGCCTGAGAATTGGAACCAAGACAGGGAAGAGCTGGTTCAGCCAAGGTCATCCGGGGACTCGGCCTCCTGCACAAAATTGGGTATACAACTAGCTCTAGAATTCTGCTCCTCAGCCCATGCCCCTTCCCTCTGTGCTTCCACATCTCTTGATGGGGTAGCTCTGAGCTGTGGTCTCCATGGTGGCTGCAGATCTTTGGTCAGGTCCTGGTGGATGGGTATTGTTCCACACTGTCCCTCCATGTGATCTCTTTTCTTTTTTAAAGAATTTCAGTCACCATGTCCCAGGCTCTATGATAAGCATTTTTACATGTAGTAGTGCTTTTAACCTTCACTAAAATCCTATGAGGTAGATAGTAACATTATTTCCACTTGATACACAGGACACTGAGATTGAACAAGGTTGAGTGGCTTGCCCCATTTTTACTTTATTAGGAGCACAGAAGCTGGGGTTTGATCTGAAGTTTGGTAATCCAAAACCTAACTGTCCCAAGCATAAACCCAACATTCGTAGCCACAGCTCTGGGAGGGCCTCTACTGAGGGTGTGAGCGGTAGAATGTTTCCTCTCCTAACATCACACTGGGACCCTGGAATTGGCTATTCCTATGCCCACAGCTTTGAGGGAGACATTGTTCTTTGTAGCAACTCTAGGCTAAGATGAGAATTTGGGCAAAGACACAGGATACAGCAGTGGGTGTAAGAGTTGCTAGCACTATGTATCACCTTCCTTCCTTCCACTGTCTCGTTCCTCTCTTGCCCTTGCATGATTAAGAACCAGACTTTGAAGTCAGGCAGACCTGAGTTAAAATGCTGGTGCAGCCACCGACTGACTAGCTGTGTGACCTTTAACAAGCCATTTAACCTTGTTGGCCTTCAGTTCTACAAAATTGGGACAGTGACAGACACCATCTCATTGTTATGTGAACCATGAAACACCCAGAAAGGACTTAGTCCAATGCTGAGTGCATACCAAATGCTCAATCAATAGGTAGCTGTTATTATGAATTCCTTCTTCTCCCAGCCTGCCTCTAAATAGCTGTATGACTTTAAATAAGACCCTTTCTCTGTGGACCTCCGTTTCCCAACATGAGCATGTTTGACTAGGCCAGCATTTCATCCTGAGTGTGGCACACTGGTAGTTAAGCTAGATGATTTTATGTGGTACAAAGTGAGTATTTGTTAAACTATGAATGTATTTTAATGTATAAGAAAAAAAAACTCAGCAAACTCATGATTTCATGAATATTATTTGAAGCTAAATAAAAAGTAGTAATTTGAAATAAAAAGGCTAAAATAAATAAATAGGTCAGGTGTACACAGACAATGGCAGAACTTGAGAAGGTGATCTTGGAGTAGCCTGGGGTTGGGAAAGTCCCTGGTAGATGATCTGGCTTTGATTACATGGCTGCCTAGAGGAACTCTGGCTCCTGAGCAACTTGCTAGGGGCACCCCTTGTGCCCCTCTATTTTTTTTAAGTGGCCAGGCCCCGGTAAGCCCCATAGCCAGGAGTTTTGGCTAATGCTCTTTCAGTACACGTTGCAAAAATAATATAAATAACTCATCCCAGGACTTCAAACATGCCACCTGAGATGTATGTGGGAGATTACAGGTTTCCAAGACGCAGCCCCTCCATCATTCCCGTGGCTTAGAGGTTTGCTGGAGAGCGCAGATCAATGCTTTGGTTTTATGGGCAGCTGAGCCACGTGACCAGGCCCCAAATCCTTTGCTTTATGGGTTGTTTACACATTCCTGGTGAGAAACGGTTTACATTCTGGGACCTGAGCACACTCCTAAATCAGCTGCTGGGTTCTTGCAGTTTGAGGTGAAAGAGATCTGTGTGTCGGTGGGCACCAGGAGGCAAGGGGGAGAAGGGAGAAAGGCAGGCTGGGGTGGGGGTTCTGGGGAGGGCCCCTCAGGGCTCCTGGGTTTCCTTTCTGTGGCACCTGGAACCTATTTCTGAGTTGGCGGGGGGTGCTGTACAGGGCCTGACATAAGCAGGACCCTGAGGGGTTGCATGTGCACAACTGTACAGGGTCTGCCTGGCTCCTACTCTGAACGGGCTCATGGCTCCCCTTAGCTCACTGGGTTCCTAGACAGCCCTGGGAGGCTAGGGTTATTCTCAGAAAGGTAGAACAACTTGCCTCCTGTTACACAGCTGGGGAATGTCAAAGAGGACTCAAACCCTCACTCTCACCAAGGCATAGGCTGGGGTCTCACCACTATGCTTTCTTGTCTCTGGGGCTCCAGAGAAGCCGTTTATGCTAGAACTTAGGAGATGCCTCCTGGCACGGGGAAGGAGGATTAGGAGAAAGTAATTCCTGTCTGGGTTTTGCCCTGATTTGGCTAAGTCACTGTCTGAGAATCCCACGTCACAGAGTTGACCTTATGAAGCCAGCACACAGGTCCCCTGGGAACATCTGGACAGCTGGGGGTACCCAGAGGCCCCGCTTGCCCCTCCCCTCCATCCTTTCCTCATGCTCCTGCCCCTCCCTTTCTTATTCCCTCCTCCTCCTTTCTCCCACTCACCCCTCCTCTCCTATGCCCCTCCACTCTAAGACGTCCTCACTGTCCATTCGTTTTTGTTGTATCTCTCTCCTTGGCCCCAGCTCTGCTCTTGATAGCTGTGTGGGCTCCTCCCGAGAAGCTACGCAGATGCTGGGGACAGCCGTCAGCCCCCTGAGTCCTCTCCAAGCCATTCAACCCTAGTACCTTCAGCGATTCCACAAATGGCATAACTTCTAGACTCTTCCTCATCCTTCTGCTGCCTTCTGAGGTCAGGGCAAGAAAAGGACCCAAAGTTGGAGAAAGGAATAAGCAAGCAACCTGGGTTAAGGAATATTCTTCTCGCGAGAGGCAGCCATGTGTTGTGGAAAGTGTGCAGGCTCCATAATGAGACAGAGATGTCCCAACACTGCAGTCCTATTCCAACACCGAATCACTTCCTTCAAGGCACTTAACCTCTCTGAGCCTTAATTTTCTCCTCTATAAAACAGAAATAACACTTGTAGTGGACACCTGGGCCTTGTGCTGCCCTATGGCTTTCTACCTTCTACTTGGTACCCCCAGTTTCCTGTAGAGGACCCTTCCTCTGCCACTTTTAGCCTACACGGTTTAGGAGTAATCCCATCTATGGCTCAGAGAGGGAGCTACTCAGCACTCCCCTTACACTATCACCAGCTCCAGTGATTGGGCCAGGGAAGGACATGTGACCCAACTCCAGCCAATGAGAGTCCAGCTGTGAGGGAACAGACGCTATCTCATTTCAGCCAGCTTAAAGCTGTAAGGATGTGCAACACACTGAAGGAAAAGCCTGGCCAAGAATAGAGCAACCCATGGAACAGAGCCTACCCGGGAGATGGCACTATTACCTGAATGCCCGCATTAAGCTATTCCTGAAGCAAGATTCTTCTAGCTTTCCAGATATACGAACCAATAAATTCCTTATGGAAGATTAATGACAAAAATGGCTACACTTCTCCACCCCTTCCTGTGTCCTTGTTCTTGCAATAAGTGATTTTACAATAATTTCCACCAAGAGGTGAAATCTGTTTCCCTACTCCTTGAATTTGGGTTGATCTTGTGATTCGCTTTGGGTGGTTGAATGTGGCGGAAGTATTGGAGAGCAGGTCCTTGTGGACCTGGGTCTCAGCAAGTCTTGCACACTTACATTCTCCCTCTTAGAGCTTGGACCTGGGCTAGCCTTCTAGAGGAGGAGAGACTCAGCGGTCCCAGCCACAGCCACCTTGGATCATTCTTGCTAACTGGAAATGCATGGGGGAACCCAGCAAAATCAGCAGAGCTGGCCAAAGAACCTGAGCCCAATGAGACCAGAAAAACCACCCAGCTGGCTATAGATTCATGAGCAGGAGTAAATATTTATCATTGTAAACATTGCATTTTGGGGTGGTTTATTATGCAGCCATCGCTGATAGATCCTTTTTTATTTTATTATTTATTTATTTCTTTTTGCTTAAAGTAGTCCTAGCTGGGTTCTCTATCAATCAGAAAAGCCCAAATGATGCAACTATTATACTGATTTCATAGGACTGCTCTGAAGATCAGAAATGACATCAGCACAGAGGCCAGCTCAGTAAATGATAGCTGTTGTCATTAATCCCTGTTCATCCTCCCAGGTACCTCCTTGTCCATCAACTCCATCCAGAGGCAGCAGGATCTCTGGCAGTGTGGAGAGTGGAGGCAAGGAACCAAGCAGAGTAGTGCCCTGGGTGGCCATGCCATGTGCTGCCAAGCACTTGGGAGCCTAGAGGCCCCAGGCAGTCTCAGTCCTCCATCTTTTGGAGACGAGCCTCTAAGTGAGCTGAATTATTGTTTAGAGAGTCCTCAGCAAGGGTGCCTGTAGTTTAGTGGGTAGGGGGCCAGCCACGTACACCCAGGCTGGAGGATTCGAACCCAGCCAGAGCCAGCTAAACAAAAATGACAACTACAACAGAAAAATAGCCAGACATTGTGGTGGGCACCTGTAGTCCCAGCTACCTGGGAGGCTGAGGCAAGAGAATTGCTTGAGCCCAAGAGTTTAAGGTTACTGTGAGCTGTGATGTGAAAGCACTCTAACGAGGGTGACATAATGAGACTCCATCTCAAAAAAAAAAGTCTTCAGCCAAGACTTTTCTCTATGATTCAGCAACTCCACTTGTTATGTGCCTCTGAAAATTTATAAAATATTAGGCCCTTTTCCACATGTATGTATGTATTTAAAAAATTACATCCATACCACACATACCATTTCCTGACTTCCTTCCTTCCTCCAGCAATAGATCCACAAACAGTTCCCAAGGGATTGTTACTCATAAGTGCCCTTTACAGCCCTGCTTTGCTGGGAAGGTAGAGAAGACAAACTGAATTTGGGTCTCAAAGAAAATGGCCCTGCTTCCTTTGGGGAAGCTGTTGACCTCCCTCATTATGGGGCATTGTCCTCTAACACCCTTTCAGGTAGATAAGGCTTAGAAGAGGTGCCCACACCCGTCCCCAGCTGGCCAGTGCCCAGAATCTTCTCCCCACTCCCCACAGCTTCCCTCCTCTGCCCTTGAGCCCTGCCCCTCCCAGGTGTTAAATGGGGGGAATTTCAGTCTGGAGCGAATGTTTACAGCTTACTTGAAACCCTTAAAAATAAAAATTCATCATAAACTGACAGATCTTTAAATTTAACTGCACCAACAGTGCCGCTATAATATTTAAGCTCTGCTTGAATGGATGTTCTATCAAAACCACATGGGCTCCCACCTGGTTCCCTCCCTGCCACTGCTGAACTTAAGGAAATGCTGGTGGGATATTTATTTGGGCTGAAGGCACAGACCCTGCTTGCTCTGGATTACCATTCTTACTTGGTTGACAGCGCTGGGTTCCTCTGGAGGCACAGTGAGCAGTAACAGTGTGGACTTCAGGCTTGCTCAGTTTCAATGCTGGTTCTGCTAGGGACTTGCTATGTGACCTTCGGAACCTTACCTGACCTCTCCGTGCCTCATTTTCCCCATCTGTAACATGAGGAGTGATAATGACAATAGTTCCTCTTCATTTATTTATTTATTTATTTATTTATTTGCAGTTTTTGACCAGGGCTGGGTTTGAACCCGCCACCTCTGCCATATGGGGCTGCCGCCCTACTCCTTTGAGGCACAGGCACTGCCCAATAGTTCCTCTTCATTATGAAAGCTAGATGAGTTAATTTGTACGATGCACAACAATACCTGGAATATAGTATGTCCTCAATAAATCTGTGTGTGTGTGTGTGTGTGTAAGAGAGAAAGAGCAGGAGTGTGTGCACACACGCTCAGGTGTCATTGATCCACCTCCTAGGTTTATGACACAGTGTCACCACCGGTCTGTGCAAAGCTCTGCTCTTATTTTATTGACTTGCCCTATTTTATCCTCATGTCCCTTTGCATTCTCCACCCACCCTAGACAACCATTTTAGTCTGTTTAGCAGATCTGTTTTTGTATGTATTTTGACAAAATGTAATGTTGCTTTGGTTTTAATACGGTTTTTCCGTTAACCTAAATGTGTATTAGAGATTTCATTGTTTTTCTTTTTCTTTTTCCACTCAGAATTTGTGTCTGGAAGGTCCATGTATGGGGCAGTGTGTGCATCTAGTCTCTCTCCCAACTTCATTGGAGTGCCCCAGAGTGCGGCACCAGCATGCTTATCTATCCACCCCTTAACTGATAGACTCCAGACTGCCCCAATCTCTGCTCCACAAACAGTACCACATTGAACTTCACGCAGCATATCCTTTATGGACCTGTGTGAAAATTTCATTAGAATCTACAGCTAGCAATGGTAACGTCAGATACACGTCACATGCATGCACATACCTGATTTGACTAAGGACTGTACACTGCTAACTCATACCCTTGGCCAACTTTCTACTCAGGCTTGTTGTCTTCTTAATTGTCAAGAGTTCCTTTTTATTCTTGTTAGCTTAGACAATGCAAATTATCTTCTTTCTTTCTGTCACCTGTTTCCTATATCTGTTATTCTTCATGGAAGAAATCCTTAATTTAGATATATTCATATCCTTTTACCCTATGTTGAGTGTTTATTAGGTTATAATTTAAATTCAAAAAATGCACAGAGTGTAAGTATATATTTGAATGAGTTTGGACAAGTGTGTACATTCATGTGACCACTACTGCAACAAAGATATAAAACATTTTCATCAACCTGAAAAATTCTCTCTTACAACTTTCCACGTACCTACTAAAAGACATACCAGTTCTGGTAATTATGACTAAAGCTGCTACAGACATCTGTGTGCCTGTTTTGTATGCACAGAAGCTTCAGCTCATTTTGGTAAATACCAAGGGGTGTAACTGCTAGACTGTACAATAACAGTATGTTGAGTTTTGTAAGAAACTGCTGCCAAACTACCTTCCAAAGTGGCGATACCATTTTGCACTTCCACCAGCAGTAAACGAGAGTTCCTGTTGCTCCACCTTCTTGCCAGCATTTGGCATTGCTAGTGTTTTGGATTTGGACCATTTTACCAGGTGTGTGTTGGTATCTCATTGTCTCAATTTGCGAGACCCTAATGACATATGATGATAGGCATCTTTCCGTGTGCTTATTTGCTATGTGTGTATCTTCTTTGTTGAAGGGTCTGTTCAGGTCTTTTACTCATTTTTGAATTGGGTGTTCACTTTCTTACTGTTAAGTTGTAGGAGTTCTTTGTATATTTTGAATAATATTTCCATACCAAATAAGTCTTTTTTTTTCTTTTTTTTGCAGACAGAGTCTCACTTTATTGCCGTTGGTAGAGTGCTGTGGAGTCACAGCTCACAGCAACCTCCAACTCCTGGGCTTAGGTAATTCTCCTGCCTCAGCCTCCCGAGGAACTGGGACCACAGGTGTCTACCACAACTCCCGGTCATTTTTTGTTGCAGTTTGGCCGGGGCTGGGTTTGAACCTGCCACCCTCGGTATATGGGGGCAGCGCCCTACTCACTAAGCCACAGGCGCTGCCCCCAAATAAGTCTTTTGCAAACATTTTCTCCTAGTCTGTGGCTTATCTTCTTCTTCTCTTGAAAAATGTATCAGCTTTAATCTTTTATCAATTTTGCCTGTTGAACCTCTCAGCAAGGTTGTGAAAATATTCTCCCGTGTTTGCATCCAGCTTTATTGTTTTAGCTTTTGCATTTAGATCTTTAATATTTCTGAAATTAATTTTAGGTATAACATAAGGTAGAAGTTGACATTCATTTTTTTCTCATGGAGATATCTAGTTATTGCAGCAAACCTTGTTGCAAAATCTTTTTTCTCCCTAAAGGTGGCTTGGTACTTTATTAAAATTCAATTGACTGGCTTGGTGCCTGTAGCTCAAACGGCTAAGGCGCCAGCCACATACACCAGAGCTGGTGGGTTTGAATCCAGCTCAGGCCTGCCAAACAACAGTGACAACTACAACTGAAAAATAGCCAGGCATTGTGGCGGGTGCCTGTAGTCCCAGCTACTTGGCAAACTGAAGCAAGAGAATGGCTTAAGCCCGGGAGTTGGAGTTGCTATGAGCTGTGATGGCACAGCACTCTACCCAGGGTGACAGCTTGAGGCTCTGTCTCAAAAAAAAAAAAATTCAATTGACCATATGTATGTGTAGGGCTATTTTGGACATTATTCTATTGCATCGATTTATAAATCTATCCTTGGGCCATTACCACATTGTCATGATTATTGTGGTTTTATAGTAAGTCTTGAAATCAGGTAGGATAAGTCCTTCAACTTTGCTTTCCTTTTGCAAGATTAATTTGAATAATCCAGGTTGTTTATATTTCATATAAATTTTAGAATGAATTTGTACTTTAAAAAATCCTGCTATAATTTTAATTGAGATTTTGTTGAATTTTTACATAAATTTGGAGAGAATTAGCATCTCAATAATATTTATTCTTCCAATCCATGAATGTGGTATAGTTCTCCATTGGCTTAAGGCTACTTCAATTCTAGGTGTTTTTTTTATTTTTTTATTTTTATTTATTTATTTTTTTTTTTGAGACAGAGCCTCAAGCTCTCCCCCTGGGTAGAGTGCCATGGCATCACAGCTCATAGCAACCTCCAACTCCTGGGCTCAAGCGAGTCTCCTGCCTCCGCCTCCCAAGTA
>CAUYQV010065153.1:0-25007 GCA_963574575.1 Galagoides demidoff | reverse complement strand
TTCAATAGATTTTAAAGAGGCAGAAAATAATCATTCACATTCTCTTGTTCATTCATAAGGCTATTAAATTCTTATAAGTCTTAAAGCCTGTCCTAAATTTCCACTAAGGTGAAGCCTGACAGAAATGACCACCTTTTTTTTCATCCAAGTGAGTCTAAATTATATAATACAGATAAAACTTTTAATATCCCATTAAAGCCCCTCCAAGAGAGGAAAGATAACAGGTATAGTCTGATTAAAAGTTTCTAGCATCTCACAGTGAAAATATGCCTTAAACATTTCGCATACTTACATTTACATAAAATAGGATTAGTAACAAAATGAGGCATGATTGATCATGGCTCAAGGAAGTTCTAAATGGTGTAAAAGATCTTATATTATTTAAGTTCCAAAGAATTTATTATCAAACTAAAAACAAAACTTCAGTTGTACATAAAGGAATAAATTTTTCAATCAGCTACTAAGGGAAAGTGGCAATGTAAGTTTACACACGTTACTGCAGGCAGAGAGTAAGGGCGAAGGAGAACTCCAGTTGGAATGTTGATTATATCCGCAGCTTCCTTCTTGATTTAAACACTCATGACACACTGAATGAACTGAAAGAGAGAAAAGTCCGTGATATACTATTGACCTGAAAACACTTAGTACATCAAGCCTATCCTTACCTAGCTTATGTTTTAATTTTCAAATTTGAATGGTGGGTACAAACAACAATACAATTTTCTATGACACGAGTGAGGGAATGATAGATGAGAAGTTTCATTTTTTAGGGAAGCAGTCGAATAGAAAATCCAGTTGGATGTTCACATAGAAACTTCTTACAGGAAACAGATGTATGTATTCCTCCAATGGAGAAATAATTATTTAAATACCAAATAATATCTAAGACTCTAGAAATGGCTGCAAAGGTCCTCACAAGTAACTAGAATTTATGCTGTCCTATCACACGAGGACTTCCAAACTGTACAGTATTATCTGACTACTCCAATGAACCACTTTTAAACAGTTTCTTTTCATAAAATCTGCTTTATTAAATCAAATCCTACCATACAAACATGGGTTTGCACAGAAACAGAACAGCTGAAATAGCGGAAACTCAGAAACCTTGAGTTTAGAAGCATTGATATTTGCTGGGAAACGTTGGCTTCCCCACTAAACACACAGCAATAGATTCTGCCTTTGTATCAGTTTTCTTTTTTATTTTCCCAACACTAGTTAAGATTCTTAAGGTACTACTAATCCTTGTAGTTCTTCCACAGGGCCACGCTGATTATACCTATTTTAGAGAAAAGAACACTAAGGATCGTGATGTTTAGAAATGTTTTAAGATTTCTGAGGCCAAGACCATGCTCTTTCCATTCCCTACACAACCTCTGGATCTTTGGAAATAGTGGCAGGACTGTCAACTAAGAAGTAAGGCATAGTAAAGAGATCACACCTTTAAGCAGAAGAAATAAGCATATGCACACACACACTAAGACTTTTTAAAGTCTACTTATAGAATTGTAGCAGCTACTAAACTAAAAATTTTTTGCAATGGAGAAACATTTTAGAATATCTAGTGATTTTGTTTATAAAAGTGATTTTTTAAAATCAGTGGCTAAGCAAAAACTGACCAAACAACTAAATGTTTCTCTAGCTTTGTTATGTACATCCAACTAATGCCACTCAAGATGGCCCTTGGTTAAGTTCACAATGGCTGCATGGCTGTACCCTACCACATTTAGCACTGTTCTTCAGGAAATAACTTGTTTTAAATTGGGATTTAAGTTGGTACCTGCCTTATGTTCTCAATGAAGAACACAGGTATGCAAAGTACAGCTTTGACCTATTAAAACTGCTTCTCAATGATTGAGATGGTTTGTTTACAGAAAACAAAAGCAGACACAATATCCACATAGTGTTTTTCAAGGACAAATACAAATCAAATAGTAGTCTCATTATGGATGAGACTAATGAATGAAATTAATAAATTTTGGATGATAACTCCTGATCATTTAATCCCTGCTTTCTCCAGCATTTTTTACGTGTTTTTAATAGCTAACTTCACAAGGAATGCCCATCTTGTGTACATCTTATTTTATCTACTTTACTCTTAATTTACTGACACTTACATCATCATATGGGAAATTCACAAAACCTTGCTGAGCAGTATCCCGTCTTCGAAAGCTGTCTGTAAAACAATACCAATGTATGTTATTTATTTAAATAGTTTTTCTAAATCACTATAGTTAATTTTTGGCACTGAGTTCAAACTGAAGTAACATTTTAATCCTATAATGAGTCAAAAGTAACAAAGGACCAAAGAAAAGAAGCCAACTATATAAATACTGAAAGATGTAATATGCAAGAGTAATAAAATAGGTAGAAGTTGGCTAGCAGTCTTTTTCAATGTGGAGCTGGAAGAAAATACTTTATCCCAACCCAAAATCAGTAACAGGTGTGCAACTTCTGAGGTCCTTGTGATGAAAACATGGAATTTCAAACTTCTTAATAACATATATTGCCTAATTAGGAAGTAGATGGATAGTACCCCTAATAGATGAACTAGGCTATAATCAAATAGCCTACTGATTTTAGCTCTGACCTACTGAAAAGGATTTAATTTTATTCTTTTCGAACTTCATATTCTAAGGAGCAGTCATAATCAAAATCTGACGAAAATGCACAAAATTACCTGCTTATGTTTTGGAACATTTTAGTACAATTTATTTAAGCTTATTTAAATAGCCGATAAGTAATCTAAAATAAATTCTGAAAAAACAAGATTATTCTGCTAGTTATGCTTTACAAAATGTTAAAGAACTACTAAAATAAGAAAACCCGAGAATGTTAAGAATACAAGTTCAGAAGCCCTGAGAAATGAAATAGGTGTCATAGAAACTGTCTTCTTGGTGCTGACGTGACCTCACAGAACACACCTGTAAGAGCTCGCAGTTTCACGCAGCAGGCAATGTAGTCATCAAAGGTGATCTTTCCATTGGTGCTGTATCGTTTTGCAATTGAATTCACAGCCTGGGGACTCAACCTAAATCCTGAAAGGAAAAAAAAAAGTCATCCAGTAAAAAAGTAAAAGGATTGGAAACCACACACACACACAAAACAAACAAAAATCAAAACCATTAAAAAGAAACAAGCACAATTTTAAGACTGTGAATTCATTTTTATGAGCACACATCATTTCTAACAAACAGAAACTGCCTCCAGTAGCATTGACTTATAGAAATAAAAATCAAATGACTGCTACCAATGAATGGAGAGTTCTAGTAAGCCATACCCACCCATTGTTGTCAGGGCCTTCTGCAATTCTTGAGGCTCCACTGTTCCACTCCTATCACTGTCAAAACTGATGAAGTGCTGTCTCCAGCCATTCAGTACAGACCAGAGTTCTTTAAATTCATTGAAGCCCATTGTGCCAGACATATCTCTCTGAACTATAATCAAGGATCAGAGCTTTATTGTGCAATATTTTCCAGTGATTAAATGAAAGATGAAGGATATGGCAAATTTAATGTTCTTTCAGCTAAAATGGTGTAAAATTTGTATAATTTCTTTGTATAATAAAAACAGCAATGATACAAAAAAGTAATAAGAGTCTACAGAGCAGTGGTTCTCAACCTTCCTAATGCTGCGACCCTTTAATACAGTTCATGTGGTGACCCCCAACCATAAAATTATTGTAATGAAAATAATTTTATCGTTGGGGGTCGCCACAACTTGAGGAACTATATTAAAGGGTCGTGGCATTGGGAAGATTGAGAACTACTGCTATAGAGAAAAAGCTCTGAGTACCTATTTTTACTACAAGAAAAAGATAACCTACAAGGAAATAACATCACCATTGAGAGGCACTGGTAAAACAGTTTTGTTACTGGAGCTGGGCTGCACTTTCTGGGTGCCTGAGGCTATGCTGTTCTGTTCCGCTTTCATCCTAGGGTCATCTTTATCACCAACATTCTCTTGTTTAGTCTTCCCAGCCCCAAGAATTTCACTTCTGGAAAAAGAGGTGGGATAGAATACACCACAGGGTCAGCACTAGCTGAGTTCAGTTACTGGTAAGTGAAAAAGCCTCATGTGTGAGTCACACAGAGACATTGAGGCTTCCTTGAATTCCTGAACAATGAACATTTCATTTACTCAACTAATTTCCTTTTTTAAAAATTTATTTCAGAATTATCACATATTTTGGTTACATAATTTGCTTTTGCACATTTCAGGTCAAAGTTCTAAGTGTGTCCTTCACCCAGAAAACGTGGGCACTGTACTCGGTAGGTGTGAATTAACCCAGCTCCTTCTCTCTGCTTCCCCTACTTGATTCCCATTGAGTTTTACTTCCATATCTGTACGTAAGTGTTGCTTGACTAGTTCCACTTTAGTGTTGAGTAATGTGGTGTTTGTGTTCCCATTCTTACAATACTTCCCTTAGAAGAATGGTCTCTAGTTACATCTACGTTGTTGTAAAAGATATCAGATCACCATTTTTTTTTTATGGCTGAGTAGAACTCCATGGTGTGTATATGCATTTTATTAATCCATACATGTATTGATGGGTACTTGGGTTGTTTCCACATCTTTGCGACTGTTAATTGTTCTGCAATAATTATTTCAGTGCAAGTATCTTTTCTATAAAATGTCTTTTATTTCATTGGGTAATTAAAAGCTACTTCAGAAAGCTTTTGAGTAGTCATTTTGTGTTGGGTATTAATTCTGAGATGAATTCCTTAAGGAAGGAAATTTTTTGCAAGAAACAAATGTTCTAGGCAACAATCAAGGTAAAGGATACATCCAGCATTGAAACCATAAGCCGACAAGTCTCCAGGTTAAAAGCTGTTAAGAAAAGTGCATACATATTAATACAATTTCAAAAATTCACATTATATGTGGTACATTCAAATTCATTAGAAATATGATTTATGTATTTTTATTTTTATATGCCACTCAGTTTATATATGATTAAATTATCTAGAGCTTCCAAGTATATTTTCTCCAGATTTTTAAAGAGGCTTTTCCTTCTAGAACCAAATTTGACTTTAACATAGACATCTGCAGCTTACCATAGTGTTTTATATTCACTACAGTTGGTGGGAGAGTAGAGGTGCTTTGTTCCTACTCTTAAATGACTATGAATAGCTGGTTTTGGTGATTTTTTAAATAATCATTTGTTTTTCTGTCTTTTTCCTTTAATGTCAGGCACTGAGCAGTGATCTCCCACCTCAAATAGCTCCTCACTGCTTATAAATAAAACTAGACAGAGACGTTTGTGAGAACTGTGTGTTAAGTAAGAGCCCTCTGGAGTGCGACCCAATGAGCAATTCAATGGTGGCTGCTGTTCAGAAGGCTTTTTAGTTTACCTATAGTTTAGGAGCATTCTGAAGGTATTTGGATCCCTCACTTACACAACCAAACAAGAACACACCCACTGGTTGCAGCCTACTGGTTGTCTAAGCATTAGGAAATTAAAGATCCCTTTGTATCATACATTGTAATAATGGGAATCAATGACTTTGAAGAAATACTGCCTAGCTGCAAATAAGCTAAAAGGCAGAAGTGACAAGAGAAATGTGGGAAAAATTCTGTAGGCTGCACACAGAAGACTTTTTACAGCACTTTCTAGCCTCCTATTTTTTCCTCTAACCAAAATGAAATTAAAACACAGTTGAGCTAACTAATTACTGTTATGTCTCCAAACCGTGCAAACTATAGGTTTTTCCAATTTAACAGACTCCAGTGTTTGGCATATCCTTTACCAGAAATAAAAGACTGAGGACTATTTCCAATCTGGTCCTTTAATCGCCATTTGATCCACAGATAATATTCTCTGCAGAAAGAGGAGTAGGCAACATTTTCCTATACTTTTAGTAAAGAGCTGGTTGATTCTTGATTCTTTTAAGTTGTGTGGAAGTATGAAGTCCCTCTACTAATCTAGACAGTGGCTCTCAGCCCTAGTGCTTATCAGAATCACCTGGATGCGTTAAAGAACCCTGACACCTGCACTGCACCACAGAACAATCAAATTAGAATCTGAGTAGGGCACCCTGGTGTCAATAATTTTAAAAAGGTTTTCTGATGGGGCAGCACCTATTGTTCAAGGAATAAGGCACCGGCCCCCCATATATCAGAGGTGGTGGGTTCAAACCCAGCCCTAGCCAAAAACTGCAAAAAAAAAAAAAAAAAAAAAAAGGTTTTCTGATGATTCAAAGGAGCAGCCAAGGTTGAGAACACCATTCTACTCAAAGTGTGATTACTGGACAAGCCATATTAGATTCAACTGGGGGCTTGTGAGAATGGAAGAATTTCAGCCCTTCAGGGGTGGGGAACCTGTAGCTGTAAGGAAACTAGTGACCTTCCTGGTCCTTAAGCCTTTTGATTGAATCCAAAGTTTACTTATCAAATCCTTTTATTAAAAGGGGCGTAGCAGAGACCAACAAAGCTATACTTGTTTCCTTTTGTGCTTAAAAAAGAACAATCTTGGGTGGCACCTATGGTTCAAAGGAGTAGGGCGTGGGCCCCATATACCAGAGGTAACAGGTTCAAACCCGGCCCTGGTCAAAACAAAACAAAACAAAACAAAACAAAAAACCAAGAACAATCTTGATTTCAGAAGGCCTCAGGTTCCCCACCCAATGTTAACAAGATCCCCAACATGATGTATATTTACTTTAAAGCAACTGGTTCAACCTGGACCAGTGAAATTGGTCCAGGTAAGTAATTCTCAGGTCTTAGCCCAGACCTCCTAGGTGAGAAACTGGGTTTTGGAAGCTTTCCAGGTGATGCTGATGCTACTCAAGTTTAACAACCACTCTCTAGAAACCTTGATATCCACAGGACAATGCTAACTGTCTGGATCACATAAAGGTTTTGGAGAGGCCGTGAGGCAAACAACATCAATGTCTCCTGATTATCTAAATGGTATCACCACACACTCTACTGTCACCCAAAGCCAGAACCCTGGAAACATCCCCAATTCCATAATCAATCACCCTCTTACCTGCCCCACTGTCCTGTGTGAGCATTTTTCTGACCTGACTCCAGTGACCTCAAGTGGGTATCCCTAACTCTCATTTTATTCTCAGGTCCCCCAATTTAGACTTTGCCCTTAAGCAAGGGGTGGTCTATGCTCTCCTATGTAAAGCCTAGTGTCAGTGTTTTGCTCACAGGGCAAAGTTGAACTGGTGACTGGTATAAGGCCACACACTTACTTTCCCTCCAGCTAATCTACTCTCATTCAACCACCTATCCTATCTTTAGGGCGATTTCTCAGTTCCTTCGTTTGTACCATGCTCTCTCTGGGCCTTTGCATGTGCGATGTTCCACCCACTTGGAACACAACTCCTCCATCCCACTCACTTTTGGGTTGGCCTAATCTCTGCTCTTTCACTGCTCCTCAGTTTAGGTATCAGTTCTGTATGGAAAGCTTTCCTGACTCCTGTGTGGGTTATTTGCCCGTCTTCTCTGGTCCCACAGCTTCTTTTCTTGCTTATCCAAGTGCTTTTTACAGACGCCCCACAGGCAATGTTCGTGGCTGCACACCTAGCACAAGGGAGGTGTTGGCTGGACAGATGAATGGCTGGTAAGACTGAATTCTCATCCCTAAGCAGGAAGCTGCATACCCTGCATTTCATATGGACACCCTGTCAGACAGTCTAAGGAAGAATGTGTGTTTTGAATAATTTTTTTTTATTTTTACTGACACTTAAAAGTAATCTATAGTCTTAAGTCAAAATACCAATGAGGGAATAGGGTATGATTTTTGCATTTTAGAAAATTAACTCGATAGTCACCCACTAAATACTTATTATGTACAGGGCTCAGGGTTCCAAGAACTTTGGAGATACAAATGTGAAATTGGATACTTCCCTGCTGACAGTCCAGGGAATCTGTGTACACTCGACAATTCTAATGAAGATAGAGAGTGGAAAATCATAACGGAGGGAACAGAAAGTACCAGGAGGTACTAGGGAGTGAGAGGATCCTCCTTGTAATCAGGAGATATATAAAAAGAAGCTAAGATTTTAGGACAGTAAGAAAAGATTTCATGAAAGGTATCTCACTGAAGCTGAGCCTTGAATGATAGAAATGATTGGGGGAGGGGTGGCTCTGGTGACAGCTATGGACCAATATAAGCAAAGAGAAAAACAGATGAAGTCTAGGCAAATCAGGCAAAGAATATGTGAATAGCTTAATGTGACCTGCAGAGAACATAAAGGAAGAAAGAGAGAACACGGTTGGTTAGACCAGGCTGCATCAACAGAGGACCCTGAATTCCCTCTGTTAGCCTCTCTTATGAGCACCATATAAAGACTGTTGGAGGAAGACAGTGAGGGGTTAGAGCGGTATGTTGGGAAGATCAGAACTCTGGTCATCTTTTATGAAAAGGATGGAAAGGGAGGGAAAACAACGGGAGGTGAACAATTGTTTTAATGGTAAAAACAATTTATCATTCCATACAGTTCTAAAGAACTAGAACAGGGGTCCTCAAACTTTTTAAACAGGGGGCCTGTTCACGGTCCCCCAGATACGGGCCCCATGATGAGTCGGCTGCTGCAAAAACACCCGGCGGGCCGGATAAATGTCCTAGGCGGGCTGCATGTGGCCCATGGGCTGTAGTTTGAGGATGCCTGAACTAGAACATGATGCCCAGTAAACTCAGATGAAGAAAACTTTTGCTCAATCTTGTTAATTGTGTTTTCTCCCTAGAAATAGCTTTTAAATAATTTCAAAAGAATCTTTGCTGTAATTTTAATTCTTTCTCCTCTCTTCTATTCATTCTACTAGAATGCCTCAATTGTCTTTTCTGCTAGAGCAGTGGTTCTCAACCTTCCTAATGCCAAGACCCTTTAATACAGTTCCTTATGTTGTGGTGATCCCCAACCATAAAATTATTTTCATTGCTACTTCGTAACTATAATTTTGCTACTTTTATGAAACATAATGTCAATATCTCATATGCAGGATGGTCTTAGGCAACCCCGTGAAAGGGTTGTTCGGTCCCCAAAGGGGTCGTGACCCACAGGTTGAAAACCACTGTGCTAGTGGAAACATACAATAAACCTAGCAAGAAAGCCCTACGTCTAGTTGTTTCTCTTAACCTTACCACAGAGGAACAACTAAATTCAGGGGAAAAAGAGAAGCTGAATTTCTATCCTGTATCAATTTCTCTCATAAATTCTACCTCTAGGCGTGACAGCTTCCTTTTAAATAGGTTAAGAAGGGACCCATAGATACCATGCTGTAGTAGCTCACCCACTTTGGATCCGTGCTTTTTGGTTTCTAAGTTGGGGCTGGGTTTAAAAGACTAAAAGCTGGCTTGGCGCTGGTACCTCAGTGGTTAGGGTGCCAGCCACATGCACTGGGGCTGCTGGGTTTTAACCTGGCCATGGCCTGCTAAAAAACAATGACAACAATAATAAACAAACAAACAAAAAAAATAGCCAGGCTTTGTGGCGGGCGCCTATAGTCCCAGCTATTGGGAGAAGGAGGCAAAAGAATCGCTTAAGCCCAAAAGTTTGAGGTTGCTGTGAGCTGTGACTCCACAGCACTCTACTGAGGGCAACATAATAAGACTGTCTTAAAAAAAGCAAACAAAAACTAACAGCTGGATAATTTCCATATTACAAAACTTTGGCACCTCACAGGAAGGGTAGTTCTGTGGTTAATTACAGTCACCTGAGGAGATTAAGCAAATCCACTCAATTACATGATCTCTATGATTCAGGAAGTATCTTCTCTTTAAGGCACTAAAGTAGCTTTCTTAAATGAAGTGTTTAAAAGGACTGCTCTCTAAGCATATGTAACCTGCTTTGTTAATTGGGCTTTAAAATCTGCCACACTTCTTCTACTGAAAGCCTGTAGAATAAATAGTTTGTTATGACCTCACCTCATTTTGACAAACCCTGCTATTAAAACTTTCTCGGTCACAACTCCCACTGCTTGAGATCAACAACTTAAATGTACTGCCGATAAAAGTTAAAAAAAAACCTACTCTAGAAAGTGCTTCTTTTGTTTAGGATCAAATTAAATAATGGAAAAAAGAAGAAAAAGATATATTGATCTGATAATATACTTGATCTGAATATACTTTGATTTCTAAAAGAATAAGGTATATTATTTTTTATGGCAAAGGAGACTTCTAGGAAGTTCGAATGCTATATTTAAAGTCTCCCCTCAGCGTGTGAAAGCAATATTAGTGTCGGTTAGGTGTAATGGATGAATAGTTAATGTAACAGGAGACAAAAAACTCTGAAAAAGATACATATTCAAATGTATCTCTTTTTTCATTAATTCATCCAATTAGGAAACAGTGGTAGGGTACTGAAGTCACATAAAACAAAAGTTGATAAAAATAGAAACACAAATAGTTCAAAGACATCTAGTAGAAATGCCATGTCAGTTGATAAATACCGCTGTAATCCCTTAGGTACGAATTCTAGTTCGAACATTTTAATCCTTAGGTTATCGTGAAAGTGGGCCTTCAATGCGAGGTTTTATCCCAAAACAAGTAGCAAAGAAGTTGGCAAGTAACACTCTGGAGCTAAGATACTGTTCTTTATCCTGGAATTCTGTCATGGTCAAGATCTCTCTTCAAGAGAAAGCATGTGGTATGTATAGGGAAATGAGAGGAGGCCCCCAACTGGGATGCAGCATTATTTTATCTTTGCACTATTTTTATTATCTTTGCACTATTTCCCCACTTGCAGCTCATTGCACAGAGAGCTCCAAAGGCAGGAAGGTGGGGCAAGTGCTGAATTATAGGGCACCAGGTCTAGTTGTCGGGAATTGAGAAGAGGGAGAACTACTAGTGTAAGGAGTTCAAAAAGTAGAAAGTGCACCTCCTACTTAGCCTGAACTCATTCTCTGAATTGGAAAGAGAAGAGAACTGCGAAATGGCACGCATGGCAAGCATTCGTGTTGCTAGTAGCATGCCCTGGGCTCCAAGTCCAGGAGTGCAGGATAGGCCATTTGGAGACCAGAGGTGCAGGGATGATCACTCAAAGCTCTAAGTGCCAGTAGGTCCCGTGCAGAGTAAGCTCTTGGCAAACAGCAGGAAATGTAGCTCCTATCATTAATGACACCTGACCTGGCAGATTTCATTTCAGCACTTTGTCCTCTGTGAAGGAGGCCACCCAAACTGTCTCGTACTAGTTCGAATAGTTCCAGATACATAAAACCCAAATCTGAGAAATCCACTAAGCTGGCAGTCAGGGGAAATGATTTATATTAAGAACTGTTTTCAAATCAATGTCTGTAAATGATAATCTAATTTATCTTTTGAAATTTTAAATTTTCCTGGATCAGAAAAACTGTTACCTTTAAACAGCTATTTTTAAGTAACAGCTAAAATATCAAACACAAGGGTATGTTTAGGGAAACTTTGGGGCTGTCAACTTACGTTTGTATCCTCCTGCAATGCCAGACTCTGTCAGACATCTCTGCAGTTCATCAGCATCTATTTGCCCATCCTTTTGGGGGAAAAAAGGAAGATGAATCACAATAGTGATCTGTACTTTTAAGTTGTTTATCGCTCACATTCAATGCAGCAATGGTAACAAAGAAAATGAGTATCACGCATGAGACACTTGTTTGCTAAGAATGCCTTCCAAAGTGGGCATTCTTTTCCTCATTCTACATCCAGAAACAATTTAATGATGAAAAAACCTCTCTTGGCAACTACTCTTCTCTTAGTCTGAGCTAAGAAACTGCCCAAGCTAAACATTTTACATTACTTACGAAGTTGCTTAAAAATCATATTCCTATTCCTCTTTTTTTTTTTTTTAATTTGGAGAGGGAGGGAAAGAGTAGGGTACACAGCAAGCATGAGTAAATAGAAGGCTTGGTTCAAGCAGAAAGAGGCTGCCTTCGTCAACATTTCTTATGATATGGTGAATTTTTTTTTCTTCAGAGCACAATCATATCTGGGAGATATAAGTTGGGTTCCCAGTGCCCACTCATTAACTAAACTAGGTAAGAACTAGTTATTTTTACTTCTTTTAGTTAGAGACATGTTATTTTTAAAAATTTAAAAATAAAATACCTAAATCCTCACATCCATGGGTGTTATAAGTTATAAATGAGCAGGAGGGTCAATGATTTGAAAGACAATGGGTATGCTGGATACAGGATGCCTGGGCTGCTGAAAGATAAGTAGGTGGGGTCACTTACACACTGGAGGCTGGCAATCTAAGAATGTTAGTCTTGAGGTTTGCCAAGTCTTGTGGTTTCAAAGATACAGATCATTAATAGATTAAGCAGATACTTAAGAGGAAAGTCTTCCAGAGACTCAATTTTCCATTCAGCTTCTCAAGCTATATTTCTTAGAGTGCTACTTCAAAAGTTGGTCTTAGGCTTTTATCACATAACATTCTAAAGAGTTTTCACATTAAGAATTTTCTATTTCTAGCTTTTGATCAAACCAAGATTATGTTGAATTCACAGGGTTATACCAGTGGTATATTACTATACACAATGACCTCATAAGCCAAGAAGTGTCCTCCCTCAAGGTAAACCAGCACCTACCACTCTACTCAGAATGTTGAGAAGGAAGAGGTCTTAGCTAATCGTAATTCTTTCTCTGGGTCAACAGGCCACAACACCTAATATGGACATGAAAGAGCCAAACTAGTAACAGCACCTACGTCAAAAAGAAACTAAATTGTTCACAAGATTAACTTCCTGATACTAAAAGGAGAAAAGTAATTTTCACTTTGAAGCTGGTGGGTTTTTACCATACTTACCTATTTCCTAATGGAGTAAATGATCACAATCCAGTTCAACTCAAAGGAAATGTTCATTAGAATCTGGATACATAATTACTAGTAGTGAGGGTTCACCAGATCTTGAAATTCTTCTCTTGAAACTACCCTACATCCTGACAATTCACAGTTCTAAAAACATCTACTTCACAGATATTCAAAGTATATTTATAATCCCTAGTTTCTTCAATCTGACCCTAATTCAATCACAAGTTTAGTTTCAAACCGAATGTAAAACACGTAAACACTTTGTCCTAATTTGTTCTGACTACTCAGAAATAAAACCTAAAATAAAGAACTTTCTTTCTCTTTTGCTTTTGCAGAAGCGAAAGGACTATTTCCAGAAGAAAGCTCATTCTGTGCATGTCACTAAGGCAAAAACTAACACAAATGGAGAATATGACAAATCTTCAATATTAAAGGGAAAGCTAACCTGTCCAGCTACAGCAGCAAAGTAACCATACAGCGGATCCTGGGTTTGTCCGGGAAATGCCGGCCCTCCGGGAGCCCCTCCATACTGTGAAACAAGAAACGAATATGCATCATTCAGCTGATTCAAGTTTCATTTTTTCATCACTGGGAACTTTTGTGCAAAGCCAGGGAAATGACCGCGTGCCCATCTGTTCCAAGGTTTATTTCTCCACCACCCTGCACACACTAACTACAATTACTCCACCTCTTTCTTACTTTCTCACTCTGTACTTTAAGACTGGCCACTTGGGCCAAAAACACTGTAGTTGTCCTGAAAGTTAAATCTGTTTATGTGAAACAACTTTTAAAATCCCTATTTACCTGCAGATTGCTAAGGTGAAAAGTACCCTAAGCAAGCAACTTAAGGGCAGGGCTCAGAATTTTTTGTTTGTATAGCCTTTAAGCTATTTTAAAAGCATTTTAAGTATCAGAGAAGGCTGAATTTGGTAAAATGAAGAGACAGGTGCAGCCTAGGGAAGAGTAAGGCCTCTTGTCCAGGCTGTACCTCGTGGGTGACGAGGGAACATTCGGTCTGGGAAACAGTTTCCACGACAACGCGCATCCCAGACGCCCGGCGAGGCGGCCTTCCTCCAGGACTTTCACTCTAGCGGACTTGCCTGGACCTTCTCCCCTCCCTCCTTTTTTTTTTTTAAAGGGATGTAGGGACCTCGCTGAACCATTCTGGAAAAAAATGTCGCTTTTGGAGGAAACTGAAAAGGCGAAAGAAGCCAATGCCCAATTAGCACAATTTCTGCCCCCACGTATCCGAGAGCCACAGGGTTGGGTTCCTGGGTCCCAATCTACTAGTGCCTCGGCCCCACCCAGGTACAATCCGGAAGGAGAAAGGACGGAGGGAGACCGGAGGCCGTACAGCAGGGCCCAGGGTGAGGCCGCGAGCGCGCAAGGAGGGGCCGAAGGCGGGAGGCATCCAGGAGTCGCTCAGCAGCGCCTCACCCAGCTGACCGAGGCATCTCCAGAGCCCGGAAGGGCAATACTTACCCCTCCTGGGTAGTACCCGCCACCTGCGCCAGGGTGCCCAGGGTACGCCATGGTGCCGACTGCACGACCGCCTCGCCGCCCAGCAGCCCTGCCTCCGGGCCGCGCGACCCGCCCAGCCGCCTCCCCTCCCCGCCTACTGGCCACGTGCCCCACCCCACAGTCGGCAGCCCCGCCTCCAGTCGCGCGCCCCGCCCCTCCGCCCCGCCTCCCAGTCGCGTGCCCCACCTCCCGGTCGCGCGCCCCGCCCCTCCGCCCCGCCTCCCGGTCGCGCGCCCCGCCCGGCCGCCCCTCCTCCCAGTCGCGCGCCCTGCCCCACAGCGCCGCACGGGGTCCGCCCACGAGTGCTCCATAAGGGCGGGGGGCGAGTTCAGCCACCGCCTCCCGGGTGGGGTTTCTGTCCTGAGCGCGGCTTTCTTCCCGGTGCTGGTACGTGTCGTTGCCCGTTCTGTACCCAGGCTGTGCGTGATGGAAGGTACGGTGGTGACCTATGACCCGCGCTGCAGTTCACACTGGGAACTTTCCTCCCTTCAAAATTAGTGGCACTTTCCAGCACCGATACTGTGCTCCGGGAATACTTGTTTTTCCTTCCTCCTTAGCTATTTTCTAGCACATTTATTATTTATACAACTCCACAGGTCAGGGCGGACCGGCTACGAGCAGAGCACAGTACTGTGGAGAGGGGGCTGAATGCGTTAGGGCCAGTCTTAGATGCTAATGGGTGAAGGAGATACTGAAATATAAAAATATGAAAGTGCACTTGGAAAACAGGAATAAACTTGAGGGACGGTGCTAGGGGGAGTTTGGCTGTGGGTGTTTCCACATTCCTTGAATAATGGCGTATTTCCTTGCCAGGAGACAATTCATCACCTGATTAAGCGGGGCGTAGCTCAGATGAGGCTTTTGTGGGACAGAGGACGTTTTCTGGGCAGGACAGCCTCGCCCAGATCGTTCTGTGAAAAATGAATTGTTTGAATTATCTGAATGATTGAGGCAAAAACAACCTCTTTTCCCTCAAATTATTCAACTGCTTTTCATACAAGAAAAGTGTAGAGCAAACCGTGTGTGGGCAAATATATTCAGGTAGCTGAGAGATTGGAACATCACTTAGATTACTCAGAAAATGTTTTCCTTTTCTTAGAACAGTTTTCTTTCTCACCTAGTTGAACAGTTGGAAGCAATTCAGGTGAGAGATTTTTGTTGGGTTTTGTTTTGTGCAATTTCTGTCATGCAAAAAATGACTTGCTCGCCCTCCACTGGACTAGACTTAAAGATTATCTGAATTTTAACCTTTAAGAAATGTATTGCGTAAGATTCATAGTATTTCCTGCAGAAGTTGCTCAGAAACACTGAAAGAGTTAGCAGCATTTAAGAAATCCTGGAGCACCTGCCAGTGTGGTACTGGGCTTGTCTGCCCAGGTGTTTTTACTAGGTCACTATTTTCCTCTTATGTACAGTTTCCCACTTGAATCCTCTTTTTGGATAGCCTAGTCCCAAATCAGGAGAAAGATCGAATAGTTCCTGTTGCCCTGTAGCAAAGAAAACTCCATTGCCTGTTCTGTGTTTGATTCAGAAGGCAAGTTACTGTTCTTAAATGCCATAACAATCATCATGTAGATTATGATTTTATAAGATCCTTGGCTTCTGTTTGGAATCCTGTTTCTTCAGAAAGAGGTAACCAGCTATAAGGAATAGATGATCAGGGCTAACCTCCAAGTTGAGCATAATCTGAAGACTCAAGTTTGAAAAAAGCATATAGCATGTAACATTTTTAAGTAATACAGAATTAGCTGTCTGTAAACAACTATGCTAATTGTCATTTCTCTTTAAACATCTTTTGACTACTGCTAAAGAATTAAATTTTGATGGAGTGCTGCAAATGAAATTCTTACAATCATTGGGAGCAAATTTGTCAGGTGCTACTGCGTTAGTTTATGAAAAAATTGTGGCATCTGATAATAACAACAAATGTATACTGTATAGTACTTAGCATGTGCCAAATCCTATCTAAGCATTTTATGTATTCACTTAATCTTTGTAAAACCCCACGAGGTAGGTGCTATTATCCTCAATTTACAGTTGAAGAACAGAGGAGCGGAGAGAATTTGTCCAATTGGAAGAAGCACAGAGCTGAGCTTGTTGCCAAGCCATCTGTGCTCTTTACCAGGGGGGCAGAAAACTTTGTAAAGGGCCAAATAGTAAATATTTTAGGCCTATGTGCCATAGGGTCTGTGTAGCAACTACTCAATTTGGCTGTTATAGCTCACAAGTGTCCAGACAATAAATAAATAGATGTGGCTGTGTTCTTCATTTGACTTTCATATGGTTTTCATAAAATATAGCCTTTGTTTTTCTAACCATTTAAAAATGTAAATATTATAGCTGTACAAAAATAGGAGGTGGGCTAGATTTGGCCATTGGGCAGTTGTTTGCCAACCACTGCTGGAAATGCTTCTAGGATACTGGCTTATGATTCTGGGAGTTTAGCACTTTAAGGAATGATTTGCTGGCTATAAAATAAAGCCTATGGGTTGGATACTGTTATTTGTTGTAACAATTTACCAAGTCCTAGAAAAAGACTGCAGGAGTGACAGAGCTATGCCACAATGACTGAGGGTTGTGGCAGCAGCTTGGGCTGGGGAGGGAGCTGTACCAGGTTTATAGGTAGGATGTGGGTCACAGTTATTTTGGAAAGTCATTAGAATCACAGAAGCCTTTGTGATCATCAACTTTGGTCATGCTGTTTTACCAATGAAGAAACTGACAAGGCAAATGACTGGTCTGAGCTTTCTAAGGGCAAACCTATCAAGATATAAATGCTTCCCCTTTCCCAATTAAAGCTGTGACATTATCTGAATATATCTGTCAGAATCCTATTATGTGTTTCACCCTCCTCAATCTATCTCTATTTTCAAGATAAGGGCAGTATGAACACTCTTTCTGTTAATAAAGAGAAAAGTTAATACAAACCCTAGGTATTATATCCTGACTCAGGTAAGTGATAAAAGAAGTAGCATAACTAAGTAACTGCAGTTACTTCACCATGTCCGGCAGTTGAGTAAATGAGAAGTCTTTACATTTCAGGAAGAAATGAGCAACAATGTTTCAAGATCAAGGTTTCAAGTTTCTTTTGGTTCTGATCTTGGCATGGTGCCTTATGATTTAAAGACTTATGCCTTAGAGGGATACTTGGATCTCTAAATATGAGTAGAAATGAGTGTGTGGTAACCACATAGGTTACCAATAAACACTATCTCTGTTTTCCTAAGATTGTTGGAAAAGAGTATAAAGACTAGGATCTTCATTTGGGAATAAAAGATATCCTTTTTCTCTAATTGTCCACAGTAAGAACTCAGTTAATCAGACTATTATGTAATCATTTTAAAGAGATAATAAAACTTTCATTACTGATGTTTTAGTGCATGTATGTGAAGTGTTTAACCAACTCCTAGATTATTGTAGGCAATAATAAATCATCAAACACAGCTATTTAGTAGAACTTCCTGTCATGCTAGAAATATTCCATATCTGTGCCATCTAATAACTAATCACATGTGGCCATTGAGCACATGGAATGAACTAAAATTTTAATCATTTAATTGAAATAGCTATGTGGCCAGTGGGTACCCTACTGGGCAGTGCAGGAACCTGCTTATCTGTGTTGACTGGCTCTTCCTGGGATCTCAGAGAAAGCAAATTCAGTCTACTTGCCTAGAGTAGTCCTGATAAGCAAAATAAATCAGTTCAGAAAACTCATCAAGAGCAGTCAGTCATAAGCCCTGTGGCAAATGCTCCCACGTTCCTCTTCTGACTGAAGTTCCTACTGACCTGTTTGTTCCTTCCCTTAGTGAAGCTCTTAGCTAGAATGGATGATCAGAAAGCAGATTTTTAAGGATGTATGTGTGTGTGTGTGTCTGTGAGGTGGTGTCTGTATACATTCTAGTCATTAGAACTGTCTAAAATGAACTTCCTTAGATGAACTCTGCTGTCACTGGATTAAGGTGATGAACTCTGCTGTCACTGGATTAAGGTGATTAAGAAAAGGCTGCCATGGGCCAGGCACAGTGGCTCATGGCTGTAATCTTAGCACTTTGGGAGGCTGAGGTGGGTGGATTGCCTGAGCTCAGGAGTTTGAGAACCACCTGAGCAAGAGTGAGAATGTGTCTCTACAAAATAGCTGGGCATTGTGGTGGGTGCCTGTAGTCCAGTTACTTGGGAGGCGGAGGCAAAAGAACCACTAGAGCCCAAGAGTTTGAGGTTACTGTGAGCTATGATGCCACTGCATTCTACCACGGGTGACAAAGTGAGACTGTCTTTAAAAAAAAAAAGGAAAAGAAAAAGAAAAGGCTGTCAGTTATGCTAAGGGGCTACTTTTTCCTTTGGGTAGGGGGTTGGATAAGGTAATGCTATAAGAATACGAAGTGTTTTCTAATGCTCTTCTTTTGATTTTACTCAGCCATACCACTTAGATTACTGTTATTTTGCAGGACAAACAAATGGAGGCTCTGTGGCTTGCTTTAGGTTACCAGAGGCCTGTTGTTTCAGTGCTCTGCCTTCTAAGATTCTGCAATTCTGTTGGATCAGGAATTTGGGAGCACTTTTTTTCTATTCCTGAATAGAATATATTTCAGACATTGGAATATTAAATTTAAAGCAATTGTCTAAAATGGGTATCTACCTAGTGCTACTACTATCAATTATAAAAGTCAACTTTAGCACAATTACTTTTTTGATGAAACAGGGTATAAATATGCATGGCTAAAGGGAGGTGGAGATATGAATGCAAGAGCTGGCTGTAATTAGTCTTTTCTGAGACACTGATTCTCAGGCCTCCACAGCTTCTACTTGGGACCAATTAGAGAGGAAAATGTTGAATACTGAACCTGTCTTCCCAGGCAGAAAACCACCTGTGTTTAGCACTAGAGTTCTCTGAGGATGGATATTTCTAAGGTCATTGGATTAGTATATAACAAAGGGTCATTCACTTTAGACACTAGGTGTTTGCATGTATTGTCCCATAAAAGTCACTTTACAACTAGTTCCCAGGCAAGCCCTCAAAGGTTCATTAAAGCCCTTGGTATTCTGAAGAGAACTAATCCTAGAACCAGGATAGGGAAGAATCACTCAGGGCTTGTTTTCTGCCCATCCTCATCTCAGTCTCTTTATCCTGACAGCCCTGATGTCACAAAGTCTACACAGAACCACAGGGGAAGTGAGAAGCCAGATAGGAGGAGAAGGGGAGGGAAGGTGACACAGTTTCCTGTTCAATAAGCAGGGAGAGAAGAGGAAAAACAGAAAAAAAGTCTCAAGTTTTAGCCGTGGAGAAGGAAGAATGACGATTCTTGATTCCTAGGCACCTAGATGGTGCAGATATTTCTAGAAAGCTAAACTGAATAAAGCTTTTACATAAGTCAGATGCATGTAAACTGGGCACTTCTTAATTAAAAGTAAGATATATTTTACTTCACAGAATTTTTTCCCCAGGAAATTACTGGTGCGTTTTCATAGTACTGAGAAGTCAGTGGCAAAGCTGAGAAAGGAACCTGGGTTAATTGCTTCCCACTTCGGTATTTTGTATGACAATCTACAAATTGTGATATTACCATTTTGGGAAGCAAAGGATTAGTTACACTATATTTTAATGCTTTATTCAAAACTAGTTTATTTTACACTAAACAGCAATGGTGTATGAGGTAGCTAAAACTCTATATGAGAGAATCTATCTCAGTCTAAAACATTATCAGAAGAACTGTTGCTATTTTAGCTTTATATCACATGGTTTGCTGAATTTGCTGGAATTATGGTTCTATGAAGGGAGGTGGATAACTTTAAAGTAGATCTGATTTTATCCAATCAAAAGAAAGAAAAAAGAAGGGCAGTGCCTGTGGCTCAAGGAGTAGGGTGCCTGCCCCATGTCCTAGAGGTGGTAGGTTCAAACCCAGACCTGGCAAAAAACTGCAAAAAAAAAAAAAGAGCGAGAAAAACAGAATTCTCTAGGAGGCTGAAGCCACACACAAGAGCTATGTTCTATTTGTCTATAAGATTCTCAATCTTTCCTTGATGAGGAAATCAAATTGTTGTTTCTGAATACTCTTAAAATATCAAGGTTAAGAACACATTTTTCCATTTCAAGTAATTTTCTTTACTGTATATACTAATGTCAAATTTTAGCCCCCCAAAGCATTCATATAGTATTTCATAAAAATAAACTTTACAGATGTTCTCAGCCTGAAAAACAATGGGTCAGTAGAACTGCACCGATTAATAACTTTCTTATTTGTGCCCAGTAGAATTAGAACATTAGAGTTATATGAAAGTATCTCGTATTACATATATGTCTTTTACTTGCCTGCATTTTGAAGTGAGGCCTCACAGGTAGTGATTCCTAGAGGAGTGTGCACTTACAGGGTGGCCAGAAAGAAGCATCAAGCAGTGTAAACCATAATAGCTGATGAATCACATTGCCCTCTTGACCCTTGGCAATCATTAACCAACTGTACACATATTCAGCAGTGTAGGCAGATTTCCATTTCCCGTCGGCCCCAGTGAGGCCTTCTATGAAATGTGCTTATTTCATTATTGTAAAGAATGACCTTAGCTAAGGCAGCCAGGAGCCAGCAGCAACAGGATCAGACCTGCGCACATGCCAGTGTTTGACATTTCTGTGGCATTATCACCTCTGCCAGGAACTCCTGAAGACTTCAGATCTATCTGTTGGTGTGTGGGAGCTGGTTCATCCTAGCCAGTGAAAGCTGATGGTCAGGAACTTTTCCAGCTTGTTGTTAAACACTATCAATATTGTAATTTGAATTTGTAAAAATTTGCTAAAAATCAAAGTAATAAATATAATGCATAAAATTATCAACTTTTAGTGATTTTGTGACATTGAGACTATGTAATAGTGTGGGCTGGACACCAATTCCCAACTCCAGACTCAGTCATATCATGGTCATAGCTTGAGCTTACCATAAATTAGTAGCTTATTCTACCATTGTGGGACTGTTTATACCATGGAAATCAGTCTGCACCACAAATAAGAGATGGATTTATTGTTTTGTTCATTGTACATCGTAGACTTGGGGTTGACATGTTGGGGAAAACAATAAAAATGGAGATTAAAGTTAAAAGTGTGTTGGGTCTGCAGCTGTGATATTGTTACTTATCCAGTAGAGGAAACAGTCTTCCAATGCTTCAAATTATTTTGATTTACTATAACTATCTACTTGGATTTATGAAGAAGTAATTTCACTATAACTAGCTATAAAAATGGTATTATTTAAGTTTAATTTCAAAACATGAAATTGGTTTGAATAACTTACATGATTTTACGGATAGTATAGACTCAAATATATTCCAATCCCAGCAAAAAGCTAATAAGAAAACACAGTAATCAGTAGTCCTGAAGCCAAAATATGTTTTAGTCTGATGAAAGTACTTTGTGACGAGTACTTGGTAGTTTAACATACCAACTTTAATTTATCACTAAATTTATTGGAAAGTGTTGGTAGTTTGGGATGCAACTCCATTTGTTGAATCGTGGTTAAATTCCAACCACAGGTTGGCTATGGATGTCCAAGTTTTGTAACAAAGAATTCTGTAAGAATCAATTGGCTATTTGAACTTGACAATAAAAAGTACTGTATGTTGTGAAGGAGCTAGGACAGCTGACGAGAGGCATCTGGCATTTGCCTCCTACTTAAAGAAGAACCAAAATAGCAAGTAGATAATCACACTTGGTCATCTAAAAGAGAACACTGGAATTCAACAGAGAAGTGACAGGAAACATCTATAAGGCAAGGAAGGGAGAGGGAAGCCAAGCAGCCTGCCTGCCCAGGATTGGAGCCCAGAGAGACCCCCAGGGGTCCAGATTTCCACCAGACACTCTTGTGATCCTAGCTGTGGGAGAGCCCCTTGACTCTCACAGGCATGGAGAGAAACAGAACTGCCTGGAGACTGAATGATGGCATCACTCCAGAGAGAGAGCTCATGCCAGGGCCCACATTCCCTGTGTCCTAAGTAGCTGCACTGTGGCTCCATTTGGAGAGCCCAGAGCCCACCAGACTGCATTCTACCCTGGTACCCAACAGCCCCACTGACCATCTCCCACTTGCAACCACCAGTGTGGCTAGTGGCTGTTGCTGGGGCTGAAGCACCAGCCACTGGTGGCAGTGACTCCACTCCCCCATAAATAGGGCCACTGTGCATTTGCAGTCTGTGAGGACAGGCTTTCTGGCTCACAGCCACCACCTGAGGCCAAAGCATTCTCCCTGTTTGCCTGAAGCTGCAGCTAGGGACAACAGCCTTGCCCTTGCCAGCAGCAGGGCCACAGATGCTTGCATATGCCCTGAGGGCAGACTCCCCATACCCATGGCCCCTCCTGCCACCCTGACTATAGCTCTGTATCTGTCTCCATTCACACATACACACCTGCCCTCACCTGCTCACACTCATCCTCACAGTTCTGTACCCCCACGCCAAACCCCCACCCACACCCACCCTTACCTGTAATCCTTTACACATTCACCCCTGTCCTACCTACTCACACCTACCCTCACCTGCAATCCTGTATATACACACACACATGCATCTTTCACAATGCATACCCACTCTCACCCACAAACCTACGTCCACATGTAGCCCTACCAGACCCAACTGCCTACCCGGCAATCTGATGCCACACTTTAGAAGGGTTCACACACCCTCCTTTAAAAAACAATCATCCCATCATATATCTGAAACTGCCCTTTGGTTTTACAGGAAAATTTTTAAAGGGTGAAGCAACTGAACAAGGTCACACTGCTGACACTTTCTAAGAATCCTGAAAAGACCCTAAGTTGCCTGGGACTCCGTCCAGTATCCACTCATTCACACCACAGCTGTCTGTATCTATTTGAATAAAACCTAAACTTCTCTCTCAATACAAAATTGATGTGAAATATCAAATTGAGGCAGATGGGTCCTCTTACTGCCAAAGTGACAGATTTCCTAATAACCGTTTCACTTAAATGGAGGTTGTTTTTCATCCCCCATGCTAGTGACTGGTTTAAGAATAAGCATGTAAACCAACAGAGTAAAAAGGCAACCTACTCAGAATGGGAGATTAACTTGCAAACTGTGCATTAGGAAAGGTGTTATATCCAGAATATGTAAAGAACTACTACAACCCAGTAACAACAGAACAACAAACAAAAGTGGGCAAAGGAGTTGAACACGTCTCCAATGAAGATAAATGGCCAATACCCGTAGGAAAAAAGGTTCAACATCAATCATCATCAAGAGAAATGCAAATTAAAACCACGAAGAGATGGGTGGCGCCTGTGGCTCAAGGAGTAGGGCGCCAGCCCCATATACTGGAGGTAGCAGGTTCAAACCCAGCCCTGGCCAGAAAGCTGCAAAAACAAACAAACAAAAACAAGAGCTATTACCTCACACCCAGTAGATTGTTAAGATTGCTACTACAGAAAACCAGAAAATAACAAACGCTGGGGAGAAAGTGGAGAGAACATTTACACACCACTGATGGATTGTAAAGTAGTGTAGCCACAGTGCGAAGGAGTATGGAGGTTCTTCACAAAGCTGAACATAGAACTACCATATGATCCAGCAGTCTCCTACTGGGTATATGTCCAAAAGAATTGAAATCAAGATCTTGAAAAGATAATCTGCACTCTCAAGTTCTTTGCAGCATTGGTTACAATAGCCAAGCTGTAGAAGTGGCACGGATGTATCACAGTGAATTCACATCAGTGAATGCATGGGTGATGGAACCGTGGTATACCCACGTCCATGTACAATGGAATCTTAGCCTTAAAAAATAAGGAAATCCTATCACATGCTGTTGTAACCCAACCCTCATTCCCCTGCCCACTCCTGTTCCCTAGCCCTCACCTGTTCCCCCCATCCTCTCTAGCCCATTTCCCTCCTCCTCCCTTCTCCCCGCAGAGTCGACTCCAGGAACAAGGCAAGTCCCTCCTCCCCCCAGGGGGTTGAGAACACATTCCCAGGCCCCCTTCTTCCTCCTAGTGTTGCCAAGAACAAGCTTCAGGTACAAGGAAAAAAGTCCCAAGTTTCACAAAACCCCCAAGTTCTCAGTAGATGAACAATGGTGGAAAACTCACTGAGATGTGATTAATTACTGTTGTATAACCACAACCATTGTGATGTAAAATGTATCCATTGTCAACTGAAACTGTATTAATTATCGTTCCATTGCTGTATCTATGACTAGTTGAGTTGTAACCCCCCTTAACCAGCCACCTTTCGCTTCTGTAATATGCTTACACAAAGCCTATGAAAGGTAACTCACCCTCACACCTGGGCTGCTGACTGTTGGAGCAGCAGCCCCTGCAGCAGGTAAAATAAATTACCAATTAATTAACCTAAGTGGGGGTCTGAGTCTATTTTTCCAGGTCCCCTAAGTTATTTCATTTGGAGGCTCCCAGCGAGATCCTCGCCCTCGGACCCCCAGCCTGGACCCACCACCGGCTGACAGCTCCAGGGGAAGGCCTCGGAGAAGGTGTCCCTCCGCCCCGGGGCTCTCAGCCCGTGACAGTAAAAGAGAAAAACTCAGGTCACAGGTTTCCAAATTTTCTGTTTGGGTTATTTAATTATGGCACCTTAAGTAAGTCTGTCTGGGTCTCTAGAGAATCTAGGGGAGCATGGGCTAGGCTGGACGCGGTCCAAGATGCCCCTCCTCCGAGGCAGGATGGAGACGTCCATCTGTCTCTTTGGGTTGTTTGTTTTTGTGTTGTCATGTTTGTAGCTCTTTATTAAACTGTTCTGGTATTAGCA
>CAUYQV010065152.1:0-13162 GCA_963574575.1 Galagoides demidoff | reverse complement strand
TCAATTAATAATTTCAATCAATAATACAATCATACAACCCATACAGTTGACTGTAACAGTGGTGGTATAGAAGAAAGGAAGGAGAGGGAAAATTCATTTTTTATTTCATATACTTCTGCAGTATTTAAATTATTATTTTTTATAATTTTTGTATGTTCAATATTTTACTATTGAACATATTACATGTGTGATTTTTTTAACTGTATTCCAACTTATCAACTTCTTCTTTTTTCTTTTTTTTTTTAAGACAGAGTCTCACTATGTCACCCTCAGTAGAGTGCTGTGGCATCACAGCTCACAGCAATCTCAAACTCTTGGGCTTAAGCGATTCTCTTGCCTCAGCCTCCCAAGTAGCTGGGACTACAGGTGCTATTTTTTGTTGCAGTTGTCATTGTTGTTAGGTGGACGGGGCCAGGTTAGAGCCCTTCTTCTTGTTTTATCTATTTCAGCCTAGCCAACAAGGTTGTCTCAGAACAGAGATTATTTATTCCAAGTAACTCTCCACCTCATATGCATCTCTCAAGCTTATTCTCCCCTAACTACTTTCTTGCTTTATATATGAATCTTTCTAGGCCTTTTGCTATGATAAACCAGATGAAACCATCAGTACATGGATCCTTAATCCAGGTATTGAATGACAAAAAGGACATCTGGTGCAAAAATTCTAACTCAATTGCATCAGTTAAAATATCAACAAACATTAGTGATGCCACAGTGTCATGAAGCAGGAGGTCAAAAACCCACGCACCCTTCACTGGGAGTCTCGGTGGGACTTAACTGGGGCAGTTCTGGTCCTGCCATTAGAACCAGGAGCATTCCAATCTCAATGAAAGTGCATAAGACACCACCATTAGCCTCGGATCATTGCCACGATAGACCCAAACAATTCCAGTCTATCGTGTCAATGTGTATTCTGGGAGTCTTTAACACACGGATCATTGGCGAGCTGTGCCATAAAAGCCCTGTAGGAGCCTTGGCCGTGTATGGAATCAATGCACACTGAGGGACTCCCCCATGCCTGGATCATTTGCTGCGCATCATGTCAATGCATACTCCGGGAGCCCTTACTCGGCAGCCTGTGCGTGCTGAGGAACAATGTACACCAAAAATCCTTATGAAATAGTTGCTACAGTGCATACACAGTATTCACTTTCCTGAATGGCATGTCAGCAAGTTTAGTGGGCAACAAATAACTCCTAAAAGGCACAAAACGCTCCTAGAGGCTCCACACCCCGACGGATGGTCCATGGCATTACGGCCCAGCTGTGAGTTTCCTTTACAGTGAACAAAGGCAAAAAGAGCAGCTTGCAATCTAAGCTGCTGCTTCTACACAGTGTTGTGGGGTTTTAACATAACCCCAAATACTTTCAAGTTATTTTCCTGGGTATTTGATGCCTAAGATCCAAGGACTTTCCCTGTCCCTCCCCAGTTCCAAAGCATCTGCAGTGTAAAGAGGGAAGGGTTAGAGGTAAGCTCTGGGCCTTAAGCCTCTAGACCAGTGTTTTTCAACCTTTTTTATCTCACAGCACACTTGAACCTATGTTGATCAAAAAAGAGTAAAAAAAAGTATACTTACTTTGCTTTGAACTTCTTTCCAAAATAATGTAATTAATGATCTTTAAAAATTTTCTCGGCACATGTAAGGTCCTCTCACTGCACATTGGTTGAAAATCACTGGTCTAGATTATTGCTACCAGAAATACAACACCAGCCACGTGTATAGTTTTAGATGTTCTTTGTAGCCACATTTTTTTAAGTTAAAAAGAAACAAATTTAATTGATTATAATACTATATTTTTTCACTCCTGAACTATTACCGTTTTAATATCCAATCAATATGTTACAATCATTACTGAGACCGTGTGCATTCTTTGTTTCCTACAGGGTCTTCTTCACAATGCGGAGTGTATTTTCCACTAAGAGAACATCTTGATTTGAATTAGCCACCTTTCAAGTGCTCAGTAGCCTCCTGACGTCAGTAGCTGCCCCAGTGGGCAGCACAGTTAGCTACCGAGGCCTAGGAAAAGGAGTCCCAGGAGCTTGAATGGTCACTGTTCCTCCAACTACCTGTCTCCAGGCGGCCCGCGTCTGTCTTTCCACCTCATTCCTGACCTGCGCTGTAAATGTTGCACAGCCTTCTCCTAGCAGCCTTGAGTGCATGGCTGTTTTTGTTTTGTTCTGCAATCATAAAAATGACCACAAACAGGCAGAGCGGGGGAAGAAAACTAGGACAGGCCTGAACCATAACGCCAGTATGAGGTCATCTTTCTTAGAGATGGAGGAGCAGTGGGGAGTAAGGGACTGCAGCAGCGGAAGGAGAAGGAGGGCGGCCGTGGCGTTGACTGGGTGTGAGGGTGGCGGCCTCGCTGCGGCCACTAACTCTTTGCCCAAATGTGCCGCCAGCAGGGCAACGGGCCGTGCACCTCGCGGTCGTGGGGTCATCGGCAGTCGGCCCTGGCAGGGTCGCTGGTTACTGAGGCTGTCTTGCCCGAGACACAAAGGAGGAGGAGGAGGAGGAGAAGGGAGGGAGACGCAGACAAAGACGCGGGGGAAGAAAGGGAAGCGGGGAGAGCTGGAGGCGGGCGGCGCGGGGCGGCGCGCACATCCCGGACGCGGCCCGGGCGGGGGCCAGGCGGGGGCGAGGGGACGGCGGCGGGAGGGATGGAGGGAGGCGAAACCGGCAGGTCGATTTGAATATCAGGCTCTGCCACACTCGGGCCGCTGCTGACAACTTCATTACCTCCGTATATAAAAATGACTGCCGGGGAATGCAAATGGCTCGCCGGTCTCGGCCGCCTGCCCCGGTTCCGCCGCCGACTGCGGGCGGAGGCCCCGGGAGCCGCGGCGGCGTCCCCGGCAGGAGCGGCCCGGGGCTGCAACACTCTCCCGGGGGCCCGAGGTGGGCAAAGCGAGTGCTGGGCGGCTATGATTCGCTCGTCGGTGTTAAGCAGATGTCCTGCCTCTTCACGCCAGCATCAAAGGATGCCATGGAAAGATCAGAAAAATGAAGAGTACTCGGTGGGGATGATTTGTAACCTTGAACCCTGACAGCAAAGGTTGGACCCCACTGGTCTCGGTCCAGCACTCCCATAGTTTTAAATTGGCCATGAGCAAGCTTTGCGCCGCACTTTTACGCTCCGAGGGGTGCGTGCTGCTTCCTGTTCCCCAGGCCCTTCGCACCTGCTGCCACCAGGAGGATGCTGTGTCACTGTGCACAGCCCACCTCCCAAATTCCCAGCCTAACCCAGCTCCCCATATAGAACCTGAGGCAAGCCGTGCGCAGAAGGAAAAGCAGTCTTTCCAGGGCCTCTCTTCCTCTGGCATGGAGCAAGAGGGATGGATGGCTTACTCCTTGGCAGGAAATCACCACCTGCCTTCTGACAGCTCCTGTTAACACATTTGGGCCCTTTGTGAACTTCTTGAGGGAAAAAGTAGTTGTTAAAAAACAGCAACAACATAAGTAATAGTAAACATCTTCTCAGGACTTATTTTATCCAAAGTATTATGCCAACTGCTTTACCCAAATTGTTTCTGTCACAACAACCCTATTGCTCTCTTGGAAGCCCAGCAAAGCCGTGTAAGGTACCCAGGGTAACCCAGCTAGGAAGAGGTGGGGCAGCTTGAGAAACCAGGCCCCACTGCACTCTCAACCACTCTCCAGGGTTCCTGTCCTGGACTCTTCTTGCAGCTCACACAGCTGTTCACATCCTTTCTTCCCACCTGCACCTCATTCCTTCCCCTGCCTAAGCAGTTGAAATTTCTTATGACCAACCTTTTCTTGTCCAGGCATTGGTTTAGAAAAGAGCATGTGACCCATCCTGGACAGTGCCACACAAGGGGACATCTGCTGGGGGTTCTGAGAAATGCTTCCTTGCTCTAAAAAACCAGAGCAAGCCAGTGGGGTGGCCCCTGGCCTGTGGTCCCCACTGCTTGGGAGACTGAGGCAGGAGGATTTGGAGGCTGTGTGAGCTATGATCAGGCCATTATAATCTAACCTGGGCAACAGACTGAGGCCCTGTCTCTAAAATAAATAATTAGATAAATACATGCATACGTGGGTGCCTGTGGAAGCAATTTCCATTTCTTCTAGATGGCGCGTTTCTACCACCTGATAAGTACATAGGCAGGCAGCAAATCTTTGCAGAGATTTGTAGGGTTGTGGGTTCAGTAAACTATGGGAAGAGTTAAAGTTTAGGAGGGTTGCGTTCTATTCCTATCTCTACCATTGATGAAATCATGCTGCCTCATGTTTATTCAGGAATATATTTAAAGCTTAATTTATTTCTAGAACAAGAAAAGATATAAAGAAGCAAACAAATGAAAACTCTAGAAATTTGGTCCTGTCTCTTCCCAGCTCTGTGTTTCTGCTCTTAGACATGTTAATGAACCTCACACTTCCAATTTCTCTTTCTGGACGCTCACCTCTAACCACATTCAGCCTCCAGGCAGCTTTTCCCCAACTCCCTTTTCCCTCAAAACAGCATCTCTCTCCCTACCCAGGCAGGGCAACCAGGAGCATCAGACACCTCATCCAACCCCCCTACACCCACACAGCCAGGTATCTGAACCTGACTGCCTTTGAAATGTTTACTGGCCTTCATCAAATAGTCTCTAGGATGAATATGCATCTAGTTTTAAACTTTGGGGAAAACAATGGCTACTTAACCAGTTACTCGGGATCCTTTGGCAACTGCTTTAAAATAACCTGAATTAGCAGGGATTTGTATTATTTCATTAGAATCATTCTGCACACTTTTCATTAAAATATGGGGGGGAAAATCTATATCAGATATATACTCTATGTTTTATTAATTCATCCAGAGTCAGTAGGTGGTGACTAGCTCAAATATCTGTTTCCTACCACCAAGGAAAGGAAGCCCAAACTCCTTAGCTAGACATTCAAGACCCTCTATGTATACCTAACCCTTCTTCAGCCTTACTTGTCTGCCACAGTACACCTCCAAATCATCCTGTTGCTTTTCTCCTCCTATGACATAGACTTCAGTATGCTTCAGTATGCCCATATTCTCTAGAATGTCCTTGAACTTCATGTCCCACTCTTCAAATGTCACTGATCAGTCCAGGTCCAGATTAAATATCACTTCTTCCAAGAAGCTTTTCCCACTCCTCACCTATAATGACACAAAATATTGAGTTACTTAGTATTTGTTCTCAGCAATATTTAGCATATGTTTTATTTACTGACCCGTAGTATTCTCAAAATAATTCACATTACCAAACTTAAGGATGAGCTGTTCTCTTAGATGTGATGAAATAAAGCTCCTTATAACTCTTGGTTTTGTTAGGACAACTTAATGATTTAAGTAATAGAAAAATCTGCCTGCACTAAAATGTGGTGTCTTATGTAGGAAGTACCAAAGTAGCAGAGGCTAAAGTTGGTTAATCCAGCAGCTCAAAAATATCAAATGTTGTTGATCTTTCTACTCTGCCATCTTCAGCTGGTAGACCATGTGCCTAACTAGTTCTTCTCAAGGTCTTGAAAAGGCTGCCATAATTCCAGGCATCACCATAAGCCAAAAAGACAATGTTCTTCTCTTAAATTTCTTAAAATAGTATAGAAATTATAACAGAAATGCCTAAGAAGTCTTTTTCCTCTTATCTCATTGGCCAGAGCTGGGGCATATGTCTATCACTGGAAAAGAGAGGAAGTTATCACAATTGATGACTAATCAGGATTTACCTTGGAGTTATATTGGTGGTGGGTGGCAGGAAAGCAGGAAATAGGCCAGGCAATGCCAAAACAAAAGCTGAATTTTAGCCAGTTTCCCAGTCATATATTCTTGCATGCAAACCATCCCGAAGTCGAATGGCTTAAAAAAATTTTTACTGAGGGACTCTACCTAACAAATGCAAATATTATAATGTAGTTGTTTGTACCCTAACATTATCCATAAATAAATAAATAAATAAATAAATAAATAAATAATTTTTTGTTGTTGTTGTTATTTTTGGCTAGACAGGCTGGCTCATGGTTGTAATCCTAGCACTCTGGGAGGTCAAGCCTGAGCTCAGGAGTTTAAGATCAGCCTGAGCAGTAGCAAGACAGTATCTCTACCAAAAATAGAAAACCTAGCCAGGAGTTGTGTGCACCTGTATTCTCATCTACTTGGGAGGCTGAGGCAAGACAATCCCTTAAGCCCAAGAGTTTGAGGTTGCTGTGAGCTATGATGCTACAGCACTCTACCCAGGGCACAGAGGAAGACTCTGTCTTTTAAAAAAAAAAAAAAAAAAGGCTATTTTTTCTCAAGGCTCAGAGCTGGGCTCCCAAGGTCTAAGGAAGGATTACTGTTGAGTAGACACTAAAAGTACTGGCAACTTACAATGGTTTATTACTTGAAAATAAAAAATAATTACATTGTTCTTGTATTGGTTCTTTCTACAAATGAAAAGGTATTTTAAAAAGGGATATCTAGGCTGGGCGCAGTGACTCATATCTACTCATACCTATAATCCTAGCACTCTGGGAAGCTGAGGCAGGTGGATTGCTTGAATTCACAAGTTTGAGACCACCCTGAGCAAAAGCAAGACCTGTCTCTACTAAAAGTGGAAAAACTGAGACAAGAGGATCTCTTGAGTTGAAGGTTGCTGTGAGCTATGATGCCACAGCACTCTACCCAGGGCAACAGCTTGAAAAAAGGGGGGGGGTAATCCATTGATTTAGGCAATAGCAAATTGATTGGCTAAATTTGGCTAATAATCTTCTTAGGGCATGGTAAAATCACATTTGCTCTCTTGCTTTGTTTTTCCCCTCTAAATTTTATGGACCCCCACATAGGTTTTTTTTTCTTTAATAATATTAATACTTGACCAAACTAAGCCTGTTGTCTTTTGGTTGGTTGGTTGGTTGGTTTGTTTAGATAAACCGTCTTGCTCTGTTGCCCAGGGTGGAATGCAGTGGCAAGATCATAGCTCTCTGTAACCTTGAACTCATGTGCTGAACTCAAGGAATCATCCTGCCCTGACCTTCCAAGTACCTAGAGCTATAGGTGCACACCACCATGCCCTGCTAATTTTTAAATTTCTTTTTAGAGACAGAGTTTCGCTATGTTGGCCAGGCTGGTCTCAAGCTCCTTATCTCAAGTGGTCTGCCTCCTAAGCTGGAATTACAGTCACGAGCCACCATGCCTGGTCTAAATTAAACCATTTTTGACCTACGTTCTTTAGTTTGTAGACATCTGAGAACTGAACCAGGAGGTTAACAAATAATCCCTTTAATTTAGCAAATAACTTGATAGCTGGATTATTCATCATCAGAATATTACTCTTTGGAAACCCGGTACATTACAGAAAGTATTTGAAAATAAAGTTATGAAATAGTCAATTTCCCTCTTTTCACTGAGGCATGTAGGAAAATTACAACACACATTCTTTGTTTCATAAAGTTACCTCCTTATCCTAAATGGGCTTTCTAGTTCTCTTTTAATTTTTATATACATAAGGCCAGAAAGTCCTTAAGTGGTGCCTACAGTTAGACTCATGTCATTTACTAAAATAACACATGGACTTCCTTTTGTGATTATATCTTTCATCTTCTAATAAGTGTATAACTGCTGCTATAACAATACCTAGTCAGATGATGGATGGTCCTACAATAATACTCTCCCTTTTTTGCAAAGCGTTCATCTCCTTGTACAAAATCTGATGTATTCCAATACCATCTCTGTGAACAGTAAAGTCAGCATGACAACCCCCTAATTTGATAGGTGGAGAAACTGAGGCCCCAGAGTTTCTGGAAGTTCCAGACTAGTTAGTGACAGAGTGAGATCTCATTATCTTATTTTCTGGTCCATTGCCCTATATGCCACACAGTGTTGTTAATGATTAAAATTTGGGACAGAACTAATGCTAGCTGGGTTAACAAGTCAAATCCTTTATATGGAGTTGGTGGCACCCACTCAGCCAGGTCCCTGAGGGGCAGAATTCACACTCTACCCTCAGCGACAGACAGTATGTCCTCTAATTTCCAGCCTGATGTATCCAGAGATCCCACCTAGTATGCCCATCAAGGTCTCCTCAGATCCCTGCGTCATTACCTGTACGCATTCCAGGCAAACCTCAGGGTGAAAAGAATGTATTGGACAAGGTGCTTCCCTCCCATCCCATTCAGCTAGTGAAGGAAAGGAAAATGGAGAAGTGCAGCTGCTAATGGACTGCTCACCACCTTCGCCCTTTCAAGAGCAATTTAAAGCTGCATCTTAAGACGTCAATCTCATAGTTTCATCACAAATGTAGGCTTTTACTTCTCAAATGTTAGCCGAGTTTTCTGTCTTACATAACTGCTTGCATTTGGAAACCCTGGGACCTGTGTTTTTTCAAAATGGAATGATCTCCTTTGTAGCATTCATTCAAACCCCACAACTCATTGTTCAAATCACACATTTCTAAACAAGAGAAAGCAAAATATGCTCCAATTCACTACTACTTTTAAATAATTAAAAGACAAGAAAAGGAAACCTACCCACTACTATTCTTCCCCTTCTTTTTCTTCTTCTTTTTCAACCAGCACTTGCTATCACCCACACTAATGAGGTAGACTGTGTTAAGAATTTTCTTCACTTAACATTGCTCATTATTAATAAATTTTGCCCTGACAACTATAAAGTGAACCCTTTGGATTTATGCACCTAACCTAATTACATATGCTGCATGGACGCATTTCATTATTTACTTGACAGATTCATTCCTTGATATAATAAATAATTAAACAAGAATCAAATATTAACAATCAGATACATGTTAATTCTCCTCAAATCTGTAGAAACAAACTATATTTTTATCTTCAGTTCAACAAGCACTGATTAACATTTCTTCATTAGGCAAATTTCATAAGCCAAGTTCTTCATCTACTTTCCTTACTTGCGCTAAAAATTAAACCTGGAACAAATTATTCCAGGATTACTTCATGGAAAAAAAAATGAACATAACAGTATTTCAAAAAAGCCATGGGATTTGTAATCTTTCAAAAGCACTGCTGTATCTTATAGATGAAACATTAATCTGTGTGTTTGCTAGAAATTTTCAAATCTGGTTTTATTACAACCCAAAAGCCAGCACAATGTTGGTTCCTACTAGTGTATTACCAGAGATGTCTTCTTTACTGGGAAAATAGTTTAAACCAAACAATTATTTTATAACTTATTTAAAGAATCATTTCTAGGCATATGGATCATGGTAAAACTCAATTTATTGGGCCTGAAAATTTACCCTAAGGTCACAGTATAGCTTTTGCTTTTTCTACTATAATGAGCCGGGTTTAAAGTTTTTTATTCATGTATATCAACATCTTCATTGATCAAACAATTCTCACATTTTATCAAATTTGCTTTGGTAGAGCATACCATACAATTTCATCATTTAAAAAATATTAAAGATTCATAGATAGCCACATTATTCATAATACAAGATTAATGCCAGGCTGACAGGTTTTTGTAAAGATCTGGCTCTTTTTTTCTAAGTGCAAATACCATATCTCTGTGAAATGTACCCCTGATGTTGCATATTGATCACTCTCTTCTCTTCTCTTCTAATGCTAAAGAGAGAATATTATGAAATGATTGTCAGGGTTAGTGTGTCTCTGACCTACACATGTACTATTAATAATTTATGAGCTGATCTGAAATACAACACCAAGAAACCAAGTAAAGACCATAGAGGCTGCCTAGGATGACATAGGCTCTGGATTGACAGCATGCGTACCCAGATTTTCAGGTTTTGTTTGCTAAAATACATAGAAAGAGACAAATGCTCTGAATTCCAGGATTAACTGAATGGAAGGAAGTCATGCTTCTTGTTAGAAATTTCAAGTAGCTACATTAATCTCTTTTCATCCTATCCTTTCTTTGACATGAAATTTCCTTTTTAAATTACTTAATCAGGTTGTTAAGTTAACGCATACATCCATAAACACTAGAGAACCTAAATTCAAATATAATGTAGATCTGGAGAGCAAATGATCAAGTCTCTCTTATTTCCCACGTGCCTTCAGACCCAAAGGTTGTCTTGTGTGTGTTCTTCCAGACTGCTTTCTACGCTCATACAGTGATAGAGGAGGTAGGGAAAGAGAGCCCCCCCTACCCTCAGACATGGTATTGCACCGCGCTGCAGCTTGCTTTTTTCACACTCAACAATGTTATCAAAGACATACTCTCATATCAGCATATACATGGGTAGCTTGTTTTTTAAACAACAATGTAGTGTTCAATTTTAGAGATATACAATGGCTCATTTATCCCTTCCCTTATTAATAGATTGCCAAACTGTCTTATATTTGTCATAAATTTAAAAAGCAATGCCACATACAATGAATAAATTTGCTTATACACTTGCTCAACTATTTCACTATGATGGAGTCCTAGAGGTGGAGTTGCTAGGTCAGTAACTCATTTGTTAAATCTACTTGGTCCATTAATTAGGCAAGGATACATAAATACTCCTATTTAGGATTTAAATAATGTAACATTTCATTATAGATATGCTCATATTACTACACTTTTAAAAGTGTACTTTTAAAACTTTAATATTAGGGAGTAACTTAGAAAAAAATCAAAGTTAGTTAAATTATTTTCATGTCTGAGTAGCTTTATGAAAAAGCAAACTAAAATCTAAGTTTTTTTAGTGCTTTAGCAATATGTCATCAAGCCATACAACTATATACGTTATTTTTAAATCAATGCCCCAAATCTTCATTTTAGCAATCCTACATATGACTGACACTTGAAAAGTACATTTATTAAAAAAAAAGAAAAGAAAAGTACGTTTGTAGAGATTGACAACTTTAAACTACTGAATGCTTTTCAGAATATATTCAAAAAAATTTACGTGTGAAAACATTACATCTAAGAAATCTAATTATAAACAACAATGCTGTTACATTTATTTGTAACCATTACAAGCATGTACATTTGTAAAATTCTCTGCTTTTAACCTAAATTGTTTGAAGCCTTCTACAAACAGTATGATGGTTACCTAGCATGGCTGTCAAGTTCTATTACATGAACTAGAATATGCTTTCAGAAAAGATGCCTTGCGTCTGATGACAGGCTCTTCCTATCTGCTACAATTCATAAAAATTGGAACATTGATCATTTCTTGTAGATTTTCTTGAGCAAGAAGATAAAGGGAAAGCTTGTTATACCAAATGACTTACTAGTCAAAAAAGTAGCCAGGACATTGAAACCCGGAAACTAGTTAATGGTTTGTAACAAGTCAGAAATAAAGATGTTCAACCAAGAAAATGACATTAAGCAGCACTGGCTACAAGAGAAAAGAGCAGCCTGTCAGAATCGTGCAAGGGCTGTGGTGACAGGTAGACAATAAAATGGGATGACACGGGTTCCTCTCAGTGGGGGTGTTTTAAACAGCTTTCTCCTGGGAGTTTCCATGCACTTCCAACGTAGGAAACCTTCCCTCTAAAAATGGCAGCAGGCCCCTCGGAGGTCTTATTAAAATTCTCCTCCTGTGTTATAAAGTGTGTTGTCTAAGGCAGGTGACAGTACCCGAACAGTTAATTCTTCATTGTTTAAAGGAAAGGAGGGACAGCAGTCACACCAGTAAGGTGGCTCAGCGGCTGACAGAGCCCACTCATATTGCACAGTAGGCGTTGTGACACAGGAAATGAGTCAGAGGGGAAATCAGTCCACAGTCCCACCTGGAACGGCAGACAGCAGGGATCCAAACAGAGGCAATGTGGTACACATGAATATTTCATATTCGGGTTGGTATCCATTACATCTGCAAGTGAATTTCATATACTCGCTTAAATCTCCACGTGTATAGTTCAAAAGCAGCATTAAGATGAACATTGTTTTCATTTTTAAGAGAAATTTTCCTCCATTCACTTTCTGCCACAAAACTGCAGCTGTAATAGTGTATCTCTACCTATCTCATTATGGGCCGTGAAGGATACGCCACCAAAGAATTGAAAGAAAGCAAAGAACCCAGCGTGCCCAACGATTGCCCTTAGTATCAGTAATTTCAGGGGCTGGATCTCATCTCTACTTTATCCGGAATAATGCTATCACTGTTTTTAACTTAACCCTGTTTCCATGTAAAGCTGTATCATTTCATATGTCTATTTGAAGAGTTATAATACCACTAAACTAATTTCCAATAGAGTAATAGCTGTTAGAACAGTCTTCTAAACCATTTCTCTCTTTTTTTATTCTATTCCCAACATATTTTAAGCTGTATGACAAAATAAACATTTCATAACCTTTTTCAGCTAAATTTTTTTTCTACTAATATCATTTCAACCAGTGGGAGGTCTATATTTTCCACACTGCAGTTCTACGTTGAAAATCACTCCTGCTATAGATTAGCTGTCCCTTAGTGAGCTATGAAAGACAAAATCTTAGCCTTTTTAAGGCTGTCTTGTTTGACAGCATGCAATATTTACATGAACTAAAAAGCAAATATTTGTTCTCTTCATACAAGCTATTCAGAGAAACAGAATTGGTGTTTACTACATGACATACGATGAATGGTCAACATTAAGTAAAATCAAAGTTATTTTAAAAGGGCTGGCATAGCAGTTCATGCCTATAATCCTAGCATTCTGGGAGGCTAAGGTGGGAGGATTGCTTAAGCTCAGGAGTTCAAGGCCAGCCCAAGCAAGAATGAGACCCTCTTGCTTAGAAAAATTGGCAGGGCATTCTGGCATGTGCCTATAGTCCCAGCCACTCCAGAAACTGAGGCAGGAGGACCACTTGAGCCCGGAATTTTGAGGTTGCTGTGAGCTATGATGATAATGATGACACTGCACTCTATCTGGGGTGACAGAGCAAGATCCACCACAGGGACAGGCATAAGAGAAATTTCCTGTTACCCCAAAATGTTTCCAGTTAAAGTTGCTTTTCAATTCCTTTCTCCAGGGAACTTCCGAGTGGCTAATAGGAAGCTGAACATCATTGCTATCACTGCCACTTGATGGGGGCACTGAGCCACCACCTCTAGTTGCCCAATGAAGTCATGCTTCTCCTTTTTTTTTTTTTTTTTTGAGACAGAGCCTCAAGCTATCCCCCTGGGTAGAGTGCCATGGCATCATAGCTCATAGCAACCTCCAACTCCTGGGCTCAAGCGAGTCTCCTGCCTCCACCTCCCAAGTAGCTGGGACCACAGGTGCCCACCACAACGCCTGGCCATT